>VZTA01025170.1:2220-23450 GCA_013398855.1 Mohoua ochrocephala | reverse complement strand
TCAATAAGCACTTATTTTTTTAGAAAATTATCTAGGCATCCTCTCAGTATTATGATTTCACTTCTCACTTTTTAAAATATTTACTTAGACACACTTTTGTTGGCTTCTCCTACCTTAGTCCTTAGAGAAAGTGAAGTAGACTAAGGAGACACTTTGTTTTAGGCAATTTTTCTTATTGCAGTTCTTAAGAAGTTGTTCAAGTGTCTTGGGCACTACATCATGAAGAATAACTTGTGTCTCTTGTCTTTTATTTATCTTTGTGGGAGGTTAATTTTTCCATGCTGTATCCGTCTTCAGGGAAGTTTTTTCCCAGACTCTCTTACTGTTAATTCTGTCCTAACGTGAACCCAATTGTAGATCACTATCTCCTTGCTTGAATTTTATATTATCTTTTAGAAATCAGGATTTGATGCTCTGTAACATTTGTAGATAAGAATTGTTAATAGAAAAGCAATGAAGAGAGCAAAGGACAGGGTCAGTGTGTTTGTCAGGCACCACTGCCATACTTTAGTATATTACAATGCAAAAAATTCTTTCCTGTGTGCAGTGACATTTCCTACAAGGCAAAGGAATGCATAAAGTAATGACACAGGACAGGACTCTGGTCTTCCCTGTTCTGTACCAAGAAAATAATTTAAAGATATCTCTTCTTTCAGTCTTGGAGATAAAATAGGATGAAATAGCTGAGACAAAGAAACACTTTGAGAGGTTATTTTACAGGTTCATGCAGTGATAAATAACCAAGGTTATTGCGGCACCTTCGTTTCAGAAATAAGACTTCTGTATGCCATCTGGAATCACATTTATCTGACTGTGTTGGCACATGCTCATAAATGATAGACTGTGAGATTGAATGTGTAAAGAATATTACACTTTCCAAGCTTTTGGAGTATGTGCAGGGCTTTGTGGTTTATTTAACTGAGCTTGTCATGTGGTTTCTGGCTGAACTTCTTGATAAATCACAGAACATTTGATCACAAGTTCTCATCCTGATAAAAAGCTCTATTTGACCTTTTGATATTGGATACTTCTAATAATAGTATTCTTTTGGAGGCTGTAGATGTTCTACAATGAGGTTAGAATACCTGACATGACACCAAATTTATTTTAGGTTCTCAGAGTAAGTGTATTTGAAGTCCTATTACACAAATTATTTTCTTTCTCCTCAGATCTAGGATTAAAATTGTGCCAGACTTACTCGCTAAACTAATAGAATTAATTTTGCAAAAGATTCTTTCATTAAGTTTTTAGGCGAACTCCTAAGCAGATGTTGCTTCTTCTACTCACACATTGTTAGAGTGTACCTTGCATTTACACTGTTCTTAGATACAGTTATCCTTTTTTTCTACTCTAAAACACAAACTGTGGTAAGGAAAGATAGAAACTGTATCCAGGCACTCAAGTCCAAATACTGTAATTTATGCTCACTTTTTTCTACTGCTGTTAAAAGAAGTAAATTTTTTTTAATCTGCTGGTATTTAATTTTTTTTTTCCAGGGAGAAATCTGCTATAAAGGAGCTGTGAGGCCAGCTGCTCGCTGAACATTTGAGCTGATATGGTAGTTTGCACACACTCTAATTTAAGCAGATCCTGGAATAATCTAGCAATTATTCCAGCAACAGACTGGAGAGACTGCTTGGCTATCACTCGTGAGCATAGCCTTTCCTCTGATAAACCGTAGCCTGCTTTGGATGAGACTTTTTATCCTGGAGATGTTCTTATCTGATCTGGCTGGTTTTAAAGCTTAGTAAAACAGCTTTGCCTTACCGAACTCCCTAAGATTAAAAGTGTTTGAACTTGAGGTATTGATATGCTGCGAGTAAGAGTATTCTCTGGCAGGAGTTTGTTCTTTCACAGTTGCAGTGTTTCTGAGATCATCACTAGTTTCTGTTTTTAATTTTCTGTAATCCATGAAAAAGTAAGTTGGGAAAGGAGAAAATCAAATTAATGGCTAGCCAAGTCAATTTAGAAGATAATCTATTGGAGTAATTCAGATACTTCCTTTTGTCATTAGAGCTTTGATTATTTTTCCACTCATTTCATCTATAGTTAGCCACAATGAATCATGAAGCAGAAACTGATGAATAAGGTATCTGGGAGTCATAGACAAAAAGAAGTTTGTAAGAATCCATGAAACTTCATAAAATTGAGTACTCAGCAGACCATATATTTTGAAAGTCTTTCAAAAACTTGTTGATTCCAAGTTTTTTACATGCCCTACTCTACTTGACTCTTTCCTACTTTCACAGGCTTTTTAGCTCATTAGAAGGATGCTGTTTAGCTATACACCTCTCTTATCTCAAAAACTAGTTCAAGTGGTGGGTCCAGCGTGGAGCTGGCAATGGAGGTGGCCGATTTCTGTGAAGGCAGAAGTTTTACACTCGATATGTAGAGCCAGAAAACTCCTTGCCTTAGTCTTACATTTTCCATGATCACCCTACAGCTTCTGGAATGCATTTGTAAGAGCCTTTACAGTGTTCAGTGTTTTCTGTTTCCTATCAAGTCTGATGGTGGCTGCTAGTAAGTAAGCCAGAGCAATACAAGTAATGTTATAAAGCAAGATATGAAATCTCAGATTGTATTATTTTGGGACTGTTAAACAAAGTCTCTTGTATTGGCTTTATCTTTTTTTTTTTTTTTTTTTTAAATTGAATTGAAAAAATGAGAATGAAAACCAAAAGTAGGGGTTTCTATTTCCTTGTCAGGCATTCAGTCTGAAATTTTAGTTATGTACTGATACACGATCAGATTTATCACCATTTTAATACAGACAAAGTTTTCATTTGAAACTGGTGAAAGTTTTTTAAGTTACTGCATTGATGGATGCTTTGTGCTATTAACAATATTTGTCATTACAGTGTATAAGGAATATTGGAGTGGCATTTTCAAATTGCAAAGGCAAGCTTGTGGTGGCAAAGCAGCATATTGCAGGTACACTACTAGAAGTAAGACAGGACATTGTCTTAAAAATAGATTATTTCTTTACACGTCTTCTTGTCTTGTTCATTTGATATCCAAATGAATTCAATGTTAAAATGAAAAACAAAGAGAGCAATTACTAAAATAGAAGACAGTTTATACATGAAGGAAGAACAGAATGACAGCTAATGATGGTATTTGAAAATTTTTTCTCCTTTTGCTTTTTTTCTGATTTGCCCTGTAAGGTCACTTTCAATCATTTTTGCTATGTAAGGGTCAGCCATTTGGCACTTCTAGGTTTCTAAATTATATGGAAATACTTTTGGAATGCTTGTCACTGCATAAAACCAAAATGTTAATGGCTTCACTAAGTCAAATTAAATTTTAATGGCCATGGTTTAATTTTTCTTTTAGCCCGTTCATATCCTTTAAGTAGCATTAAATGTGATTCAGTTGTCTTCTAATATCACAGCTAACCTGAATAGCCTTTTCAATTAGACTTTTAGATGAAGCAGATCTGATACATTCTAAATAAATAAAGATCTCTTTTTATTGGTTAAATGCTGATATTCACAGCTCATTTAATCCACTTATAGAGATGCAATGTCAAAAGAAGAACCTTTTTTTTTTGTGCAATGCCAGTGATAATGTGCAGAAATGAGACAAAAAATCACATCTTTGTTTTGTCAGTGAATGGAAATTAAGGAAGAGGAACTCAAAAAGATCTATTTAAGACTTTAAGAAAGATGCATGACTGAGAAATGATGAAAATTATTTGACAAGAAGTCACACGTTAAAAGCATTTTATGAAATGGTGTGAAGAATTGTCAGTTAACCATGCACATTCCCCTCAAATTTATTCTGACATCTTACAAATAATCTAGTACCTAAACAGTAGACATCCAGTGTTTTTTAAATTGGTTCATTCTATACTAATGCAAAATGTTTTCATTTAATCTTTTCACGGATTATTTTACTGTTTACAACATAGTATGCCTTTTCCTTATACAAAAAGTAATAGAAATTGTTAGAAAACCACCATAGTTTGTTCAAAAGCATCTTTGATGTTTCCATAATTCTGTTTGATGTTTGTTCTCATTTTTGGATGACAGTGTCTCAAAACCTTCACTACGTAACAGAGACGACCCACTGTGATAAAACCTTCCCTGTGTATGAGGGCAGGCATGGGGAAAGAGGCTTCTGGGTTTACTGCTCAGCATGGGATACAACAAAAGCCATCTGGGGTGTCTGATACGTAGAAAGCTGGGCTGAGAGTGCTTTGGACTGTAGACTTGTCTTTTCCAGTGGTTTTGCTTATCAAAATGCAAGAGAAGGGTGTTGTCATTAGCTAGAGTAGATTTCAGCCGAGTTCAGTTTTGCCATTTTAGTAGCTTGTGTGAGTGTCAGATTATAACTAACAGCTAACTTGCTTTCTCTTGATGTGAAGTCCCAGCTCTGAAACAAATACCAATCTCTCCTGACGGCTGGCTCATTAGACCTACCTAAGTGGAAAGGAGCAGTGACAGATGTCAGTACGAATTACAGCACTCCCAGCTCCCAACTGCAGCGGCTTCTGCACTGCCACTCTTTAAAATAATATACCGTTAGAATTCAAAAAATGTAAATACAGATTTTGCATTATTTACACAATTCTCTGGACAAGTTTTTGCCAAAGTGAATGTTTTGAAAAGTTATAAAAGGGGGTTATAATACATTTATTTATAGTCCTAATATATCAGTGAAATTTACTTAATAATGTATATTCTACTGACCATTGCCATTTTAAAAGGTTAGCAATAAAAACTGTTGTGGTTTTTATTATGCTAGGTTAACTGAAAAGTATTCGTTCATCATTTTAGAACAATTAGCATAAGAAGTACTGGTTACAATTTGCATTATGGAAATTAAACATGTAAATTACCATGTTCTGGCATGACTTATATTAAAAGCATTCCTCTGGTGTTTTGGAAGGGGAAATGCTTTGCTTTCCTCGAACACAATTCTTCTAATATGCAAGTACGTAATTTTCAGTGAGCATAAAACACGTATTAAATAAATTCAGAAAAGGTCTTTTGCACAGGACACAGGCACCGGTGCTGGGACAGTCTGAACAGGATACCACATCACCCAAAAAAAAAAGTCACATCAAGTCTGACCACCCCAGGTATTATTAAAACATATAATCTGGGGCTGAGGCAGGGAGGCAGGTTGCATGATACAGAGCACGTACTAAAATTGATTTATCAGTATAATTTAATAAGCTGGAAAACCTGCTTCCTGCATTAGGGTTGAACTGTTGCTCTTTGAATGTTTTGGTAATTTGGGAATAGATTAGTATGATGTGTCATGGGGCAATAAAAGCTCTTATGATTAAAAGGGAAGCTGTAGAAATAGTTGGTACCTAACGTTAACATGCCCAGAGATGTATTCATAGACTGAATGAGCTTCATTTTCAAACTCTGTAGAAAGAAGGACAAGCAATTCTTTACAAGAAAAACTCGTGCAAGATCAGTGACGGTAACCTTAGAACTGTTCTGTAGCAGAGTCATGTTCTATGTGCTGCAACGAATTTGAAGTGCATCAGATAGGGCTCGAGCAGTTTGCAGACTTGTTCTTTTTCGTGCTACTGATATTAGGCATATTATATTGGGATATATGATAAAGGGAGAATATGAATAAGTAACTTCAACTAAGTTTTGAATTTTATTATATGCTTCATTATGCATAAGAAAGTCAAAATTCTGTGAAGATTTAGTTCATTCTTTTTGGAATTTTATCTTAGTGGCTTTTCAGCAATGTTTGGGTTGTTGTTTATTGGTTTTGGTTTTTTCTTTTTAGTTCTACGGGATAGGATAATTTGTATATTGCTGTTTGGGAAGAGGTATTGCAAGCTAAAACATGTCAATGGTGTTAGGGAACAGCTCTATACCCAGAAACTAAATTAGTGAGTGAAGTAAACCATACATTTATGTTTAGGGTTACCTGTAACATACCTACCAAAATATTTATGAGTGTTGTTTGTTTTCTGTGAAAATTTTCAGTTCTCAGTGAAGAACTGTGCAGAAATGTATTTCTTTTCCTGGTAGGGGCTATGATTCAAATGGTTTTTTTTCTTTAGCAAAACGAGTTTTCTAGTCAGAATTTCTCTTTCATGATTAGCCTCAGCTATAGAAAATTCATGCTGATGTAGTGTCATTTAATCTAAAGACAAGGGTATATGCATCTGCAAGAGATAGTCAGAGGCACAGAAACCAATATGAAGCATCACAGTGCCTTTTCAAGACCACAGAAATATTTTGATTGAGGTTTTAGACAACAAATTGAATTGACAACATGTATTAAAACATTTCTGTCTCATTTATTTTTAACTGTCCACCTAAATCCTTTTGCTTTTTCTCATTTTCTTGACCAACTCTACTAAATCTTCACTGTGAATAACAGATTGAGTGATTAGAGAGAGAGAATAAACAATCAACTCTAATTATCACTCAGAATTTGTAGCAAAACCAAACGTTTCAAGTCATTAGTGAGTTTTTTTTTAAATGGTTTGTGTTTCTTGCTTTTTACATGGATATTATGGGGAGGCATCATATTTTGAAGTACTGCTCTGAACAGTCACAATAATTGGAGAGTCTCTTACAGACATTGACATGAATTCAGCTAATACAATGCCTTGATTTCTGAAACGCTCAGTTGGTGAATTTAAATGGATCAATTTTAATACTTAGGCCAAGAAGTATAATATTTAAAATATACTACTTGAAAAGTATTTTCTATATATGGATGAGCGCTAAGGATCTTACAAGTTGTCTCACAAACAAATAGCTATAAAGTAAAACATATTCATGATACTACATAAAACTGGTAAGTAAAGAATCTTCTAAAAGTTATACAGCATTAGGTACAAGGAGGACTATTAAGATAGTGGAATATACTCAGGGAAAGATGAACTAGCAAGATTAAAAAAAGACAGAGGAGATTTCAGATAAAGTAGTAAGATAAAAGAGAAACATAAAGCACAAGAGGTCAAATCAAAGACACACATGGCTTTGATGAGCTGGAGATGCCTAGTTTGATAGATAGTTCTTTTCCTCACGTGTTATCTACAAAACAGTTTCATTGGGGTTCACCTGCTAAGAAGAGGATGCCTTACAAAATCGAGGCCACTCAAGGTGGGAAGGGAATGAGGAGAGACAGACAGAACAATTGTCTTCGTAACACTAAGAGACGTGCAGAAGAAAGTGACATTCTTTCTAAAGGAAAATCAAATCAGAACTCTGCATGAAGGGTAATTGAAACAAAACTTTGGCAGCAGTCTTAGACTAAGTTCCCAGCAGTAAAGTCAACTGTAAGGTGGCATTAATAGGCCAAGAATAGGGCTTGGCTATGATTAAGAGGCCCAATTAATGTGCTAAGACAGAATAGTGCTGATGATACCTTGCCAGCTTTCTGTTACACATATCTAGGTGCACCAGAAAACAAGTGTCTATTTCTTGGTTTGTTTCAGACAATGGTACTTAAGCATCTCTTACCTATGAACTCCAGTTCCTGTGCCTCAGTGATTCAGGACAGAAATAGAAACAATTTAATACATTTTGTCTTGTGTGCAGTCTTTCTTGGATGTGCGTTGTTTCCTCTGAGAGGTTTTTGATGCCTCAATGTTTTTGAGTATATTTCTTACTGTCAATATGCTTTACTCATAAGAGTCTCAAGGCATTTGTGTCGGAGATTAAGTAGTTCTGAAAATTTTGCATTCTCCTAGTGAACAGTTACTGTGACAAACAACGGTGTTCTGTGGTTCACCATGTGCAAAAGAAGTTTTGCAGGCTCAGATGCCAGGTGGTTCAGAGATTGCAGGATCAAATGCCTGATGTTTAGAGTCAAGAGATCAAAATTCAGTTCTAATTATACTGTACATAATGTACTTTGTCATTTTTTCCATGGTCTTATTCCTAGGAACCTGGCTTGAAAACAGGACATTTATAACAGAGTTTACTTACTGCTGATATACTCTTTAGCAGGAGTCAAAGTTTATTGTAGACTGGCTAGTTGCTGTAAAGATGGTTGACAGCACAAGCTAAGAATGATGTTTTCCTGTCAGATAATCATGAGAAAAGCTGCAAACATCAGTGACCTTGCGACCAAGGGATACATTTTGCAGATCCCTGTGAGCAAGAGTAGCCATAACATTTTAATTAAGTGTGGCGTGATCTTGCTAGTGGTGTGGGGACAGGATAACAAGGAGGTAGCTGCTAGTTAAATTTTTTTTTGTCACAATATGAGTCGATATTTTCTACATGTCAGATAACAAGGAAAAGACTAAAAAGGTTTACGATAAATCATGTACGAAAGGCATGAATTAAAAGATGTAGTCAGAAATAGTCCTTTTAGTTGCTTTGAGGTTGGAAAGGGTGGCATATATTATGGATTGGTGCTGTACTGTGGGAGAGGTGGATGGAAATGTTTCAGGCAATCTTTTTGAAGAATGGAAAATTAGCATTAAATAGCAGCAAAACCTGATAAGATAGACTTGGTTATAATCATCTGCTATGATAGCTGTTCTGTCATATCATTAAGGGCTATCTTGGAGAGCAAAACCCCCAAACCCATTAAGGCCTTGTGGATTGCTTCCTCTCGTATACATACTTATAAACTCATGCTGGTTCATAAAGTAATAAGCTTACACGCTGTATCTTGTGCTATTGATCAAGGATGGCAGAATATTTTCCTTTTATCTTGGCATATCTTACACCTAGACACAGGTCCAGTGGGTAAACACAAGAAACATTCCTGATTATCTGATCCTGTTGCAGAGGTTAATGTGTCCAGTTGCACCTAATTTGTTTACATTAGTAATAATATCCTCATTGGATAGGATATCCAACAGGGATGTTATATATTGGACATAATATCCTTATTTCATTGCTGCTTATGAAATGTCTCGATGTTGTTAAGTATGCATTTGTATCTCTACAGTAAATGGTACTACACCCACACTTAGCCGATGTAGATTTTACCTCCACCATTCCAATCTTGTAGATGAAATGTCAACAGCCTATCCGTCTGTTCTCACTGAAAGGTCAGTGGGAGCTTGGACATTGATTTCAGCTGAATCATGACAAAATAGGGGGACACTTTCAACTGATTGTTTGAGAAATTGAACTGGCAGGAAATGGTGACCCAGGGAATGGATCTTCACATTTCACCTCAATATTAAAATATGTACCTATATTGAATGGGACATGGAAATGCCCCATTGCCTGAGGTAACAGAATGATGCAGGTTGAAAAAGTCAGGATTGTTTTCAGAAAGAAGTCAGAACAAGAATAAAAGAAATAGGACATGACTGGTTCTTTGAAAGGCTTTCTGAAAATATATGGCTAGAGCTTTACGGTATCTGGATCAGGAAGGGCACAGAGAGAGCTCTGAGAAGCTACATTCTCAAACAGAATATTTCCTTGCCATGGTTTGGGAATTATGGAAGTTGCTTAGTAATAATCAGAGAAGTTTTCAATTTAGAATTAAATTGACTAAGTCAACTTCATGAGCTCCTTAGGCTGATGGAGAATCACATCTTGAAGCAGAGCAAGGGAATTTTGTAAAGGAAGGTAACAAGATTTCACAATGGAGGGATTTATTCAAGTTAGAAGTTAGATTTAATGACAGGCTTGTCCACACTTTAAAAGGCTTTTCTGGTATGCTTATACTTGTAGAATATATTGGCAGCCTTTCTCTGTGGAGATGCAGTGTTCCTTTGATAGTTTAGTTTAAATGATTTTCTCAAATGGAATAACCTATTTTGGCCCAAAGGGTGTAACTATTTCAGCTTCAGGGAACTGCTGGCAAACAGTGTGCGTTCACACCACACAGCTCTCTTGGCAAACCACTAACGTAGACCAAGTAGACAAGTTTGGAATTTCAGTTTGTTTCTCTGCAAAAGTCTAGTTTTCTAAGTGTATCCTACAGATAGGAGTTAAGTCCTCTTCCCTTAGACAAGTAGATTACACAATCCAAATTAAGTATTGAAAGAGAACAATCTCATTTTCTCTGCATTAGGTGCCTGTAAAATTCCCACCTACCTTACTTGCGGTAGGGGTTGCTACTACTGCAAATGCAGTTATTGAAAATCTGTATGTCAGCTCAATCCTGGAAAGATTTCACATTTCGCTCTAAAAATTTGAGGGAGTGAGCAATTTTCTTAAATCTAACCGGATTGTACATGTGCTTGAGGTTTAAACTGTGCTTATTTTTTTCAGAAGTACTTGAGTAAAACTTTAGCATCTTGGTAGAAAGGCTAGACTCAAACTCACCATGCTGCAGCTGTCTGCTGGCAACTACACAAATGTTTCAATTGAAATTAGTGTATTATATCCCCTTTGATGGAATAGATTGATAAAATACCTTAAAATAATCACAACTAATGTAGAATTACGCATATTGCCCCCAAATGCCAGAATTCAAAAGTTGGCTTCTCGTGTCTTTGTCACTAACCCAAATGCACGAACAATTACCTACACTCCTCAGGCATTACACCATCAGCTCAAACAGAAGTGTTAATCCTACTTTACGTTAGAATTTCTGGGAGATGTCTTTTTTCTGGCTGTCTTTCCCCCCCACTGTGGATGCAAGCAATCTATTTCTCAGTTCAAAGAATTTTAATAGAAAAACTGTCATGTTTATATAACTTCCAGTACAGCTGAGCAGGAAGCAAATAGAAACCTTTATTTTTATGGTAGGTTGATTCTACAGATTGTCCCATCACTGCCAAGTAAGTGAAACCCAGGCTGAACATTTAATATCATTCAGACATTCTGAAAATGCATGTTTCCTTCCTTGCATGAACATTAATATTGTCTTTTAAATTGTTTAAAGTGAATGTTTTGATTTTTAGAAATGACAAAGTAGACATGCATCAAAAAAAACTTTTTGATGAAAGTTTCTGTGACAAAGGAATATGTTAAAGGAATAAGCCTTTTGAAACACTCAAGAGAATTAGCTAGAGAGAATTCAAATGGACAGGGTTCGAATTCACGTTTTCAATCTACTGCCAGAAAGCTTTAGGACAGCAAAAATTGTTGCTATAAAGCTAATTTGGTTAAAGTATCAATATAGAAAAATAAATTTTACTTGCTTCTTTAAAATAAAGAACCATATCTTAAATATAAGCTTATATATATTCATGAGATTCTGAGTAAAACCGAAATATTATTCTGAACAAAGCAACTTTGTCTTGGATTAAAAAAAAATCTAAACTGATAAATGGAAACCGCCTTAGTTGCAAAATAATTTTTTTACTGGTTACAAAAAAAAAGTGTGACAAGTAGATTAATGAAAACATTTTTTTTAATATACCCCTTTCATAATTAATAATGCAGACTTTTGTTTACTTATTTCAGTAAATAATTTGAATGCAGCTGACCCTTCTGTTTTTTCTGCTGCATTATTAATGATGTCAAAGAGATCACTAGGTTATTTTTCTAGCAATATATCTCTCACTTAGCTGAGGTTTCAGTTTGCCACTAATGCTTTTTGAAATGTGGCACCTGAGCAGTTTATGCACCAGCTGAGATGGAAACAAAAAACTGGAAAGCTTTCTGACTTATAAATGTAGAATGTCAATGCAGTGCAAGCATTCCATCCCACCTTTAGGTATTTGGAGTACATATATAATCTATAGCCAGCTCTGGCCAAATTATTTCTCTGGCAGAACAGCAGCAGAATGTGGGCGATGCACCTGAATTGGTCTTGTAACAAAGTAATAGCTATACACAATGGATAATCCAGATCTAGAAGAGTCCAGCGCTCTGCCAGTTTGTGGGAGTCTGCCCTGAAAAGTGCCAGTCACCAATTACCTCCAAAGAAGTCAGACAGAAGTCCTAAAAACCTTAACCTTCTCTTTCATCCTCTCATATTAATTTATTTTTGGATAGAGGGAGAGGTCACTTTCTTTACTTTCCTTTCTTAGTGTTTTGGTTGTTGTTGTGCTGTTGGGTTTTTTTTGTTTGTTTGTGGTTTTTTTTTTAAATTTGGTTTCTTTCCCTGAAGTACATCATGCTTTCTGAAAATCCACCAAAATATCTGGCATCTGAGTACACTGATCTCTTAGTTGTACTCTTCAAAATTAGAGGTAGTTGAATTTCCTTGTCTCCCAGTTTGCATAATTCTAGTCTTCTTTAAGGCTTTTAATTAGGCCAAAAGAAACTAGGTATTTCAGGATGTCTGAGCAGGTCTAGTCTGAGATGCCTCCTCTTATAAATAATAGAAACGTACCTTCTCTCCAGTCAAGTCTGATTCCTCAGTACTTACTGCATATTGGAATATGTTCTTTTTTCCTGCAGGTTTCAGAATAATTAAAATCTGTAAAATTTCTAGTAACTAAGGATGCTGTACCACTTAGAGGCTGTTTCTTAAGAGTGAGAAAGCTTGTTTCCATAGAATATGCTGACAGAAGAGTTTACACGTGCAAAACTAGGTAGATGTTTTAAGACTAATCATCTGCATACCTCACATTTCAGCTGAATACATGAGATCCCAAATCCGCATCAATACTTATTGGACTGTATCTCTTTTTCAAACAGTGTTGAAGTGGTTTTGTTTTGTCATTGATTGGCACTGGGCAAAAGTTGTTTATGCAGGAAGTTTCTATGATGTCATTTGAAATGCTTGATTGAAATGAAGTGTAATTAAAGGATTTGCCAAGACAGCAAAAGCAAAACTTCAGCAATGTATTTCATGACTTTAAATAAAACTGTGACAGATTGGTATGGTACATTTCATAAGCTTTAAAGCTTGAAATTACATGGACAGCTTCCAGGTACAGTTGCGTTATTTATATGAAATTGAGACAGCACTTGCAGTGATTCAAAGCTTAAGCATAGTTTTGTTTTGCTTGGTGGAATAGTGAATTTACTCCAAATAGAGGATTCAGAGAGGCTAAAGCTGTTAGCAACAAAAAGTCATCTTGTGTGCAAGACAAAAGCGACAAATATTCAACATCAGGGTATAACTGGTGACAGCCACGTTCAGGCATCAATGTCATGGAAGGAAGAAAAATATGTTCTTCCCATAGAGGAAGAACTTCTTACTTGTGTGAGTGACTGTGCACTGGAACAGATTGCCCAGAAAGGCTGTGGCGTCTTCCTCGCAGGAGATGTTCAAGAGCCATCTGGATGCGATTCTGTGCGATGTGCTCTGGGGTGACCCTGCCTGAGCAGGGAGGTTGGACCAGATGACCCACTGGGATCCCTTCCAGCCTGACCCATTCTATGAAAGCCAGAGGACAACGGTACCATCCAGGCTATGCAACTATTACAATCCCTGCAGAGAGCCATACTTTCTAAATAACAAGTTGGTGACTAAATTCTTATGTTGGCCATTATCCCATTTTTTTGTCTTAGTAGAAACCAGACTGGTGGAAGACTAGCTTTATGAACTATTTTAATAGTGTACGGTAAAATTGGTTGAAATACAATTTTGCAATGGTTTTTTGCAAAAATTACTTTTCTGTTTTTAACAACTCTGAAGTTAAGGTTGGAGAGAAGTAGTTTCAGCGTGTGAATAACAGGTGGTCCTCCTCAAGATAATGCATACAAAAATAGGTGAATCACTTTGTTTTCAATGTTTTTGTTTGTGATCAATTTTTTTTATCAGTTCTTCAAATTCTGAGTTCCATTCAGATTTTCATGTTGTTCCATGACTATGGTTTTCTTAGATGCTAGTGCATAAGAGAATCCTTACACAGTCTTATTTTAAACTAAATATGCTTTGAAATAACTATTTGGCTAAAGGTACACAGAAGGCAATATATAAACACACCATTCACCATTCATTGTTTTCACAGGGCAGGGAAATATTTTCAGGGTTTTGCATAGAATGTGTTTAACACATTAAATAATTTAAATGCAAATAATCTAAGAGAGCTTTCTAAGATCAGTGAATAGCTCTAAGTTTAGCTACACCGGTCATTTAAGTTCCTCAGTTGAGTAACTGTTTTCTGATTTATCTTTTCCTTTTATTGCATTAAATTAAATATCTGTTTAAGCCAAACTTAAAGAAAACCCATCATCACAACACGAAGAGGAGCACCCAAGCGTCCTGTACTCTGAGAATGCCTAAGTTTCTTTTGGGTCATAAAAGATACAGTCAAGCGTAGCATGACATACTTTGGTCTTTGAAAGTGCATTTAATGAGACGAGGTGAGTGCCATGCATTACTACACTTTTTTTGAGGCAATGTAGTCACTGAGGGTGAAATTACGTTTCAAGTAAATTTAAGTGCTATTGCACAGGTTTTTCACTGGTTCTCTTCACTTCAGTGATTTTTACCCTCAGAACAAAACTCATAGAAATAACCAGCGACGTGGTCCCTTCTGCTGCCGCAGGTAACGCTTCTTTCTCCTGTCTTGATACAAGAAGATCTTTTAAGTCATTAATTCTCTGCATTGTTAGGTCTATCCCTAAAAGTCTTCTTGAACAGAAGCTACTGATGCACAATAGCAGCGATATCCTGCTGAATAAATGAAAAACCAAAAATGCTGGTTTTGTGTTTCCTGTATTAAAGCTGTATTCCCTTATGCTGTCTAGTAAGGTTTCTGATCCTAAAGGGAAGGGATTTTTCCCAATGCTGCTTCATTGCAGAGTTGGATTAACTTCAAAAATAAAATAAATATGTTCCACAGCCATGGAAAATGGGTTCTGCCTCCAGTGAATTAGAATTACTGTTACACTGGGCAAGAAAAATAGCATTTTAATGAAGTGTCCACCCTCAAGCACTTTTCCCAGAGAAGATACCTGTGAATCTTTGCCAAATACTTACATAGTTCAGCTGGGTTTATGTTGAATTACTTGGCTGGGTGAAGAAGCCACTATATGCTACCTTTGGCAATTCAAACCTTTGTAGAAGCCTGATTTATAGCTGCCCAGGGGAACAGTTCTCAGTTTTCACTATGTTTTTATTTCAGAGACAGTGCAACCTAAATAATTTTATTCTTAAATTAGTGGGAAAGTAATTCTGCAGACAAAGCTACGACAGCAATTTTTTTACCCACAAATTCCCTCAAAATGAACCAGGGTAGTTCTCATAACCGTATGGTATCTTTTCAGTTAACTATATCGTTATTTCAGTTTTAATTTTAATTGTCTTTGCTAGTGGCAGAATTTATTTCAGTTGATTTAATTAGATTATTGCTATTTCAGACATTAATCAGCATCCTATTAAAACATCTCACAGATATTAATTATACCCCAGAAGAGCACTGTAATGTACAATCAGGGAAGAATAGTCCTCAAGGGGCAGGAATTCCAGAATTTCCTTTGATATGGGAAAAAAAGTCTCAGTCAGTCTGGCTTTAGAATTTCGGAAATATTCAACTCAAAATTTTTATCAACTGGTGCGAACTAAATGCAGTAGGGTGACTGAAAGGCTGAGCCTTGAACTCAGAGTCCAGCAACAAAATGTTAGCACAAGTGTCTTCCCACACTGGCACTTTTCATCTCCACAGGTGTTTTATTGTACCTTACCACCTATGTAGCATTAGAAAGAAAAGAGAATTAATTTTGACACTGACTGGGAACCACTAGTGTCAAACTGCCTTCAAAGGCAATTAGGATCTAATTCAAATAACAACCTGGAGAGCAGAAATTATCTGAAGAAGCCCAACCCATATCTATCTTCTAGAGAGCCCTGATAGGATCTTGGGTCATTATTTTCTTCATTACTTCAGGCGTGTTACTTTATTTTTGAAAAGCAGGTACTGACTGTGTTGGCATTCACTGAATCAGGGGCATAACAAATGACAACTGCCATAGATACTTGCAATGTTAAGATGGGGAGGAATCTTCTTGGTTATTATTTCTTAATAACCATGCTCAAAATTGTCATCTAGTACCTGTAATTAATTTTCGCATGAAGTAACCTGGTAATCTCTACAGCTCTGTCTTCCTATTTACTACCCTGTCCTGCAATGGAAGGCGTTCCTAAGTTTTAATTCTGGAATCAGAGTGATCTGTGACTCCTAAAACTCCGAACTTTGGGGAAGCATAATATGGCTTCATGTGATAAATTGTATAGATGAGCCTTCTGTCTAATTTGATGGACTATAAAATGGCATCTTGCTTCTGGCATCCTCATTGATCTTATGTCTTTGTCATGGTGAAGGTGGAGATCAAGCACCGAGAGAACAAATAAAGCTGGTGGTAGAATTTGGCATGTCTGATAGAGCCCCTGGTTTATTCTGACTGAATGTTCCCTCTTCCCCTCTCCCTTGGCTGACAAAGTGGTCACTGCACAATGCAAGTCAGGCTTGCCAACACTTACATTTTGTATTCTGCTGTCTCTGTTTCTCTGTGTCAGTGTTTTTGGATTGTTAACTTTGGTTGAGCTGCTTTTGCACTTCAGTGAGCATTTATTTTCTTGCTGCCTACCCTATATGTATGTGAACCACCATGGCATTGACACTGTTGAATCTAAATGTTGTTTTGAAAACGTGGAGCTGACCTGAATATTAAGGAAAACTCCTGAGCTAAAGCTGAAAGTGATTTGAAGAACAACTTACGTGTGGTGTACAGGGCTTAGCTGGTCATTTATGCTAGCAATGAGCTGGTACAGTATTATGCTGCTCCTTAGGCTGTTAATACTCTCTACAGTCAGAATTTGTCAGAACCTCTATTTGTCAGAATATCTAATTGAGAGTTTCTGAGGAAATAACTTCAAATAAATGTTACAGCGATTTTTTTTGTAATTTGGAAGACACTTTCTGTCACAAGCAAAATAACTTCCTAACTTCTTAACTATTACCCAGTTCCTGTTGCAAATGAAACAACCATGTTGCAAACATAGTAATTTCTTCCATTTAACAAACTCCTTCAGCATGAAATCAGTGTTTCAGAAACCCTTGCACAGATCTGACTCTGCTCATTTCCTGTCAGTGTACTAATTGTAAGTAGCAAAGGTTCATGTCCTTCTGAGTCAATAAAGCCACTTACTCTGGGTCCAGATTTCAGACCTGAAAAAAGGTTGGGGGAAAAAAACCGTGCTGGAATAATAAACTTCTGATTAAATTCTGAATTCGGTAAATTCTCTTTAGGCAAAATATTCAGAGAATTGTACTCATTAATTTTCTTTGTAGACCACTACATTTTCTATTTTAGTGAAACTCTACTAATTTATATCTGAAGATGGGACGTTATGTAGCAAGGTTTTGAAAATCTGTAGTATCAGAGCCAAGAATTATTCTGTATCTATTTTGTGATTGATACAATTCTTCTTCTGTCAAACAGCCAAGGTTTTACTTTCCATGTAATAGCTGTAGCATTGTCACACTCCAGTACTTCAAGCTTAAAGAATTTTTTTTCTCTTTATAAAGGGTTTATACAAAGAAAAGATGTAGTTCTTCATAGTTTGACTGACAGTAACTCAGAATTATTTTAATATCTGGCTGTAAGAAATTGTCTATCCCCTGTTCGACGTCTCAGCAAAGACTGCTTAATAAGCAAATCCACAGGCATGCAGACTACCTGGGATTTGGAATAAAAATGTATGTTCCTTTTCCTGAAAGGCACATGTTGGTTGGAGATAGGCTGTAGAAGCAACTTAATCAGGACTGCAGTTATTAGACGGAATTCCTGTGCCACTTCTATTTGGTCAAACTCAACTGATGTCAAACAATAGTTCTACATTGCTGTTACCATGGGAGTTAAATGAGACCCAGCGCAGAGGATACCTCCTAGAGTGAAAATATGGCATCAATACCAGAAAAGACAGAAAGAAATGTTTGCACTACGTGTACATACGCGTGCATGTTCCATTAGAGGTGTAATTACATGTTTTACTGTGCATGCACACTAAGGCTACTAGGGTTTCCCCTCAAGAACATGCATTTTATCGTTCTTATAGATCATTTGTTTGCTATTTCTAAAAAAAGTGATTCTGCTACTTATTCAAGTTTTCTCTTTGCTGCTCAAACAAAAGATCGCTGTGCTATATCGCAGTATTTTCATTTCTTCCGCTATGTGTAACCTTCTGCAACATTTAATTCCTTTTCCATTGCCACACAATCATCACTTCAGCAATTGCATTTGTTCTTCTTAGATGTTTATGCATATTACTCATCTATATTCAAGAAAATCTTCAAGTGGCCTCACATATTTCCAAATCACTTGGGGATGTCTGTCTAGAAGCTGTCCTCCCTGCATTTCCCAAAAGAAGAATGCAGAGAAGATGATGCTTAATTTGACATATAATGAATTCCCATATTTCTTTCAACAAATAAAAGGCTTGTCATTTTTTTTTGTATCAGCTTCCAGCATCTTAGCTAGGATCCAGCTTGCTATACAAATGAATTTCAGATGGATTGCTTTTAATCTGAGCCCTGTGGAAGGAAGGGAGAGTTACATCCTCTGATATGCTGTACAGACTCTCCTCGTGCTGTCTAAGGCCCACTCTGTGTAGTACCGGTCTGAGATTACTTTTACTGATTTTCCTAGCTTTCTGTATCAAAATACGACTATACAATGAAATGCTCAGGAAAGAGATAATTAAAAAAAATCTTTCCAGTGTTATGGTGAATACTGGCTGCATAGCAATTCCTAATGGACTGATTTTTTTCAATGTCTTTCCTGATAGCAATCACTCTCCATAACAAATTTCAGAGTTATGGGATTTTTCTTATTCAGTGTATAGGCTGCAAATGTCATCGGCAAAATATTGATTAGCATCTGAATATTACCATAAATAAATCGTTTTAGTAAATATTATCCAGTTTCACCAAATAGATTAACTTGGAACATTAGCAAACACCCAGTGTTTGAGAGTTTATGTCTTCCTCTGCAATTATTATTTTTCCACAGTTTTAACAGGAATAAAAAGTTCAGTCGCTTAGAAAGAAGCTTGAAATGCCTATGCCAAATCTGTTTCTGTTCACCATTATTTGCACCCACTTCATTGTGCTATATTTTGTGCTGTCAAATGAGCGTATGATTTGAAGATTTATAATGTAATTAATGATATGCAATTAATTTGCTGAATTCCAGGAACCCCACAAAAATTTATGCTTCCTTAGTATTTATTATAGTTGATCAACATTGGAAATAAGCACTTGTTAGTTGTCAGTCTATCAGGTTCTTGAATATATATGCTTGACTTCATGCAAGTGATTAATGGTTCTGACTATCTGTGGCAGTGTTCTCACATGTAAAGTTCAGAATGCTTGTTTAAACACTGAAGGATTTAGCACACATGGTACTTCATTGAACACTTTTAATGCTATCATGCCAACGAGAATCTTCTCTGATTGAGGAATAGATAGTATTTGCTTAGTAAATGTAGTCATGGCTATGCTGTGACTGTTACAATACAAAAAAACCCAAAACCAAACCAAAAAAACCCAAAACAACAAAAAAAAAAAACCAAAAGGAGAGCTCCTAAAACCCCAACACTCTTATAACATAAGCTGTTGATTTTCACTTTTTATTTTGCACACTTCAAGGGCTTGCAAGGTTAAGAAAAGCTTAGAGTTTTACCAGATGCAAACACACATTTGGAAGTACAGTTTCATTTTCTGTATCCACTTGAACTCTGTGTAAGCACAAAGATTGCTAAGTGGTTTTCAGGGTTTTGACATGTAACTCACTGCTGCAACAGTTGGTTTAAGCTCATCTAATAGTGAAGTTTTATGAGTAGTAGGGAAGTATCAGTCCATCTTTCCTCAGCTTATCAGAATTGTCATTGATGTGGCTTAGCCATTACGTACTATTCTAGTATTTCAAAATACTCTGCACACATACAAGCTTAAGTGTCTAATCATGCAGGTGTTGCCATTGTACATTAAGACAATACGATTGTCCTTTGCCATACGTTCATATCTTTAAGTTTTAGTCATAATGATCGTTATATTTGATGACTTGGAATCTAGTAACAGCGAGAAAGATAATTCCAACAACCTTAAAGGTAGTTAATTGACTGCTAAGAAACATTTACCAGCTTTATACAAGTGTAGTCAGCCAAGAATTGAACACAGTTAATTAATAGTGTCTTTTATAGTCTTCAGGTTTGAATAAGTTATTAGAACAAAAGGCAAGGTGCTATTTCCATTCTTTAAGATGCTGGTTTTCCTTATAGTTCCAGCCCAGCAAGGGTTTATGTTTAAAGAGAAGAAAAAGAAGATGTAAGTGGATCTAAATAGGAAATCCAAAACCTGAATATTTTCCTGTTCAAAGGCTTAGAAACCTGAACTCTCCAGCCCTGTCCATGATTACTTTGCTCCTGGGGTACATCTGCGCTCCTGGTTCACCAGAGCCTCAGCAATTCCAGGTGTAACCAAATAATTTTCCAGATCCTGCTTATGCCCAGGTGGAATGTAGAAACTAGAGAGATTATCACTGTCATCTCACAGGAGGCCTAGAAAATAGACAAGTTCTGTGCAATTCTCGTACATACTAAGAGGGCATATATTATTTTTACTAATATGTCATTGCAGCTCTTTTTATTTTAAAAGAAGTGCCCACATTATATATCAAGTCCTTGTGATTAGAGTATGTAAACTGTGGTGTGCCAGAATCAAAACCCTACATCTCCCATCATTCATTAGTGTGCTAAAAACATGAGCTCAGGTGGGTTTATGCCACCTTGCAATATAAAATGGGAGATTTGTAGGTCCAGAGGGAGTGCAATGTAGCATACTGACTAGGATGCCTTTCTAGTGAGGAAAACTCTTAAGACCCTGCTGCCTGTACCAAGCACTGGCTCTGTGTTTTGTATTTAACAGCCTGTGAATGACAAATAACTTGGCTGTGTAAACATCAAATGGTGTTCTCCTTCCTGGCTGAGTGGTTTTAATTCAATGGCTAATAACAAGTAAATAACCTGTGGACGCTGGCATGGACCCAAATTCTGAACTCTGGTCCTGGAACTGTACTCTGGTAGAAGGCAGAAGGAGAGAAGACTGAAAGAGATGTTTCCTGTGAAGTAGGAACAATGCCAGCATTCCTACCTGAGGAAAATAAGGCAATAAAAAGATGAGGAATCACTGCACCAATCACTGGGCTATGAAATGAGAGACAAAACCAGGCAATATTAGCATCAATTTGGTGTTTGTTTTTCAAACAAAGTGTTTGTTTTTGTTTGAAATAAATGATGCTTGGTTAACTCCCTTCAGTCTCTAGGTCCTGTTGGAGCCTGTCTGTAGCCCTTTGTAAGGAACCTGCTCTCTTGAATGTATTGGGATTTGAAAAAGCCTGTGGCCTGCAGTGCTCCCCTTGGTGAGCTTCAGGAATGACAAGAGATTCAGGTTTCGTCTCTGAGGCACCTCGTCAGGT
>VZTA01025167.1:0-17242 GCA_013398855.1 Mohoua ochrocephala | reverse complement strand
AAAAGAAAAAAAAAAAAGACTGTTTTAAAAATCAGTTTATTGACTCTTAAGGCTAGAAGTAACTATACATATAATGTTACCAGACCTCCCACGTAAAAAAAGGTAGTAGATTTTTATCTGTGATCTTTTCATCAAATCTGTACTTCTCATTTACCTAAACTACAACATAGGAATGCTTCAGGCCACTGAGCTTAGTATAGAAATAGTGAATGGCAATGGAACAAATTTATCTCTAACTTAACTGAGATTTTCAACAGTCATGTTTAACATTCCATTTTGAGTATGTCTACCTTCAGCTTCCAGCCACATGACCTCATTATATGCACATAAATGAGATTTGGTATTGCTATTTTCTGAAAATTCATCATGCAAACAATTAGTGAGCAATTTCATGCGACTTTTTCTTAGATAAATTATCTAGAAAGACAATGACTTTCATTTAAGCTGCATTTTGACAAAACATGTGTCAAGGTTTCTTCTATGATCAAAGGAATAAAGTCAATATGGTAAAAAGGTTTTTTATCCCATCCTAAAATCAGTGTCATGGGAAGTGACATTTTCACTAAATAATCTCTAGACCAGATGCTTAACTTTTAAAAGAGTAAAGATTAGTGAGACAATTAAAAACTGACTGGTGGAGAACCTGAGGTATTTCAGAAACATCTGCACTGTTGTTCATATTTGAATATCATATTTGAACTCCTACAAAATAAGACTTTATTATTGATCAGTATCTTTAGAGTGCTGACATCAAAACTGAAGATCCTTGTAATGAGCTCATTATCATGCTGTACTTATAAGAACACCACCTGGTTTTTCTCTGTGTATTAGTTATGCATCAAAAGATCACTTTGCAGGCTTACCCACTGTGTCATGTTTGGATTCTATTTTCCCATAATAGAATAGTGATATTTCCAAGACATCCACTGTCTTCAAAAAAGGATTTTATAAGTGACTTAATTTTAGGCGTTCACTAGTCAAAGGGAAAAAAAAAAAAAAAAGCTGGCTTAGAAATTAATCCCCTCCTGTAACAGTGAGGGAAGACATGCCTAAAACAAAACCATAAACAGAAGTCACTCAGCTCTAAGCTTGTGATATTTGAAATAGTTTTAGCCTAAGGTGATCACACTGCCAAGTGCTTGACAGGACTGCTCTGAATGACTGGAAAGCAGTGTTGTCAACCAGAAACAGCAAAATGTATCATCAAGACTGCTGCTGCAAGGAAGGAGATTCAGTGGCTGAGGTACCTGTTCAGAAACTTACACTGGACTTCCAAATATCATGAACTTACAGAAAGAGCTTTGTACCTTCATCCAGCAGTCTTTTAGCCTCCCTATGCTGATAATACTCATCAGCTCTTTCTACTATATTTACTTTTCATTAGACTTTCCAAATGAAAGAGAAGAAAGGCAACTAATTCCTCAGTTATGTCCTTTCTTTACTCCCAGGATATGAACTTCAACATTTAACTTAACTAAGCTTTTGTTTCTGGATTTCATTGCCATAATATGTTTTAAAAAGAAGGTATGTTTTAAACACAGATAAATTAAAAATGTTTTAAACACAGATAAATTAAAAATTACACAATTAAAAAGAAAGTGAATGAAGACCAGACATGAACTCTAAAAACACAAGACAGTGGGATTATAAAAATATTTTATTATAAGCAGTCACATATGTAAACAAACCAAAGCATTTCAGTAAAGACTGAAGACTTAAATGTAAATATCAGAGTAAATGGTGGAATCCTGTTCCAAAACCTCAAAATAACATCTTTATAATTCAACTGGAATTCAAATACAAATTCCTGATTCAACAGGTGAAGTACATCTGGATGAATGGCTCTGGACAAATGGACTTCAGTATCTGTCAGTGCAATGATCAAATGGTTTAAAGTCTGATATAGCAACGAAATGTTCATATTCTATGCAAAATAGAATTTAGTAAAATTTAGAAAAATATATTATATACCATATAGAAATATTTTATATCATAATTATATCACACTATATATGAAGAGAGAGACTTCACTTGCTGCCACAAGTATATCAAAGCTTTCGTTGATGAATGTGCTCATTTCTTCCTTACCCATTCCTTTTGTTTCTCTAACACCTTTGTACGTCTGATATTTGTGTAGCTATGTTCTGAAAGGAATGAACATCATAAAGATGAGATATTCTCCATCCTGGAAGTGTGAGGATTTCAGCAGATGATCACAGGGTGGAAAGAATAGTTTTAACATTCTGGATATTCTCTACAAGAGATAAGTGTGTAAGTGTGCTGCTTTATAATGATATTCCCTGCAAAAAGTAGGATTTATACAAGTAGTCATTGGCTGCCTCTCCAAAGAATGGCTTCTGTTTGCTGTGATGTTTAATTTGAATGGTGATCTGTAAAGCTCATTTACAGAGAAGAGAAACCAGCACATACCTGTTTACTCGAAAATCAGCAAGGTGCCATCAAAAGGCAAAATCACTTAGTATGCTGTAATATGCAATTACAAACTGTGAATCGTATAAAAAAATGCCATATGACAAATTTTCCAGTTTAGAAAATACAAACTTAACAATTTTAAAGGGTTTAGAAGCCCATGTGCTCACTTCTTGCCAAGTAGATCTAAGCAAAATTAAATTTTCAGTTAGATACTTGAAGTTCAGCATTAAGAAACATTCATTCAGGTGGCTACCAATGATGCCCAACAATTCTGACACTTGGCTGCACTGAAAATTCAATCCAGCAAACATAAAAAAAATAACCTACTAGGACTTTTTGCATACATATTTTTACGCACATAGGAAAATCTAATTGATGTCCCCTTGCAACTAAGGCCTAAAATTGTCTGTGGGCATGGATGTTCATGTCCTCTACATTCTTATCACATCTTTCTTTTATAATTGATTCCCTTCCTTTTTAGTTTCTCCCATAATTTCCTCATTTTTCCTCAAATGTAAAAAAACCCTGCATATTTGCTCACACATTCTTTGTTTTTGTGTCAAGAACATACATATATTTCTTCTCTTATTATTTTCTTTTCATTGTAAAAAGAAAACAAAAATATTACTATCAAAATGTTTCATTTTCCCAATGCAAAATATTTAGACTCTTTCCACATTGAAATTCTGTCAAAAATTTTGTTGAAACTGACACATTTTTTTAGATGCTAAAATTTCATCTAAATTGCTTCTTCTTTTTATAGAAAGCTGATCAGTAAAAAAAAAAAAAATCCCAAAACCTCAAAAGGAAAAAAAACCCTCCACCAAAATCCACCATGTCTAATATTTCCCAACTGCTACCAAATTTGCTTTCTCTTGATTATGCTTTCTGTCTCTGAGCTCACAAATTTTTCATTCTACCTTACCCCACTGCAGCAAGGTGGATAACAGGATTATTTTGCCCCAGCATAAGAGTTTTGCATTCTGTGAACACAAAACCAAGCAACGTGCATAGACACAACATCTGCTTATATTTTGCCTATCAGCAGCCATGTGTGGAAGCACTGAATCGCTAGAGCTTCTTACACAATCAGTAGGAAATGTAATAACATTTTTCTGGGGTTTTTTAAATTTTGGATTCCTCCAGTGGCACTGTCATCTCCATTAATGGAACAGGTTGGGCTTCTATGAACAAATACGTCTTAGAAAATCAAATCACAAAACACTTCTGGTGTACAGTTAGTTGATCATCTCTACCATTTTCGTGTTAGATCTATGCCCAGTATTGTTTTGGCTTAGGCCACTTCATCCTCCCTCAAATTATTCACAGGATGTCTGGATGGTTTGCACAGAAAAGGATGTGACTATTGCACCTCTCTGTCCTGTTGTCTGTTTTGGAAGCAAACAGAGATTTCGAAAGTCTGGCATGTCCAACCAAAGTAAATCAGTTGGCTTTAGTACAGAAGAACCATCCCTGGCATTGTTTGGTTGATTATTAACCTCTGAATCAACCTTCTAGGACACCCAGACACTTATCCTTTGATATTTCAGAGACTTAATTAGATATTTTAGTTCATCTGCTCTGATGTTTGCAATTAATTATTTTCAAGCCTGCTCACTGAAACAGCATCAGGGCACTCTTACAAAGAGTCAGTGCATAAGTAAATAGAAAACAGGTTAGCTGAACATGTTCATCACAGCAAGAGGAAGCAGAGAAAGGAAAAGTAGCTCAGAGGAAATTTTGGTCTACTGGAAGAAACATGTTTTTGAATGAAAAATATTGATCGATATAACCAGATTTTAGGTTTTGTTTATTTTTTTCAGAAGTATTTGCACTTCCACAGCCAAAGGTTGGAATAAATATTTTTGTTGACTACTGTATGCAGTAGAAGTAGTAAAAAATATATGTGCTATGTTAGTCCTATTTCTGCAATATTGACTTGTCTCCATAAAAGACAAAAAAAAAAATTGAAAAAATTACAGTGAGTAGTTGCTCATTTTCTCAGCCATTTTTTTTTTCAGAATATGACTAAGTTATATATAAATATACAGATCATTCTGGATCTGTGCAATAAAATTGGAAAAGTCATAATACAGACAAGCATCATGTTTCATCATAATGGAAAATAATGCTTCATCAGTAACCTTTAAAGCAGAAAACTGACAGTGTTTCGTAAAATAACTTTAAAGAAGACTTTCTAAGGTGTATACTCCTCACTCTAAGCTGGATTCCAACTAGTGCCCATTTAAGCCAAAGGAAAAGAGATCTGCATTGCCCCAAGCAACGAGAATTTGATTCCTGTATTTCACAACACTTTCACTTCATTTATTAAACTTACTGTAAGCTATACTGTTTGTTTTGGTTTGTTTTGTTTAAGCATACTCAGGATGCCTAAAGCTTTTTAGCTTTATATATTTATGCATTAACCTTCAAATAAATAAATACCATGATGGAAATGCACTCAGGCCTGCAAGAATGTTATTTCATCTGACTTAAAACATTTTATAAACATTTTATTTTTTCCCCTTCTTTCTCTCCTGCTTGGAAATACTTACTGTTTATTTATGCTGTTTATTACCAGTTGTTATAAATAGTACTGAATAAATAAGGCTGTTAAAAGTTGACACATACAAATATGAATACATGTCTCTATGGAACCAGGTCCCTGATTCTCACCCAGTCATTGAAGTTCTTAGGGTCACTAGCACCAAGGAAATACGCTATTTTTAAGATGCAAACATGACATTTATTGCAACGTTTTAAATATTATCTCAATATTTAAATTATTTCCTTAATATCGAATAGATGAATCAAATATAATGTCACGTTTCTGTTGGAGAAAAAATATAATTTTCAGTACAGCTGTTTTGTTTCCCACCTGTCAGCAATACATTCAGGATTTCAGCTACCCTGCACAGGCTGCAAGAAACACAGTAAGTCCAATCTTCCACTGCAGCCTGGGCATGTTCAGATAGAAAAGTATATGCAAAGCATATGAAAAGTATATATCGTTTTCACATATTCTGCATCTATGTTACCTACCTGAAGACCTTTAATGAAGAGAAACAGGCACATTTTTTGTCTCGGGATGGGATGAATTGCATTAGAGGAACCTGTTGCTCTGTAGTTATTACGAAAGTAACCTCAATAGCTAGCTCTAGGGTGGATATCGACAGAGTAGATGCCAAGTTAGGTGAAGCAAATCCCACCTGGGAGATAAGAGAGAAATTTACATCCAGAGTGAAAACATGAACTTCTACAAAAAGTCTTCATTATGTAAAATTTAACCTTTCTACAGTTATGATGGTATGGAGTAGAAATACGGTTACCCAACTTATTAATAATTACTGCTAGTGTATCTCTACAATTGGTATACAAAAAAGGGTCTAGAATGAGCCTTAAAAAACCATTTAACATCTTCCTCTATTATGTAAATTTTTCTGTAATTTTAATTTTGTGCAATGAGGAATTAATAGAGGAACACATAGTTATATAACCAGAACTTCTAATCTAAACCAGTTGGGGCAGAGACAAACCTTCTCAATGGAGGCTACTACAAAAAGTCTAGATGATGCTAATTAAACCCCCTTTCTTTCTCTCCTTCTTTCTCTTCTGTTGACAGCATCTCTGTCTAGAACAAATGTCAGGAATATAACAAGGAATGATCTCTGTTAGAAAAATGTCCTGTAAATTAAGATTATTGTTGTTAAATATACCAGTGAAGAAGAACAGATGTGCTTATTTCTGTGTTTTAGTTTATGCTTCTTTTGCGGACTTACCTGCCTGAATCTCATCCTAGCTGCAATTAGTTTTATATGTCATAGATCCATGAGTCTTAAAGATTATATTTTTAATTGAAAATATCTTAGCAGAAACAGATTTTGTGCTGTAAAATGCAAACCCCATGGTTGCTTCTGTGTTGAATTTTCATATGGTGAAATTCATTGAGTAAGTGTATGTGAGGTACATGAAATGCCAATCTTTTCCATATGTAAAGTCTACCCACTTTCTCTATTATGTTGACATATGGTTAAGATTTATATAAGCCAAAAAAAGCACCCAGTTAGCATCTCATTGGAAATTGCAGTACCTAACATTCAACAACACCAGAATAAGAGGACTCCCAGATCAGAACTGATCTGAATACACCTTCTGTCCCAAAATCAGAAAAATAAATTAGATAAATAGGTTAAAAATTTGCATCATTTAAAACTCCAATCTGCTGAAAATTGTAGCCTTCTTCACTTGCTAACAAAGTTTTCAGCATTGTGCTGAGTTTTCTGCTGAATGTTGTTTTAGACATGAATTTTCCTCTACAAGTACTGTATTATCTTCCATCAAGTTAAT
Source organism: Mohoua ochrocephala (assembly GCA_013398855.1). NCBI lineage: Eukaryota > Metazoa > Chordata > Aves > Passeriformes > Acanthizidae > Mohoua > Mohoua ochrocephala. The sequence continues at coordinate 10,462 of VZTA01025167.1, read as the reverse complement.
TGTCCATTTTCTAGTTTTAGTCGCTATTACTAATTGAAAAAATTTCTTTTAATTTCTACACCTTAGTTTAGCTTCCAATTTAGGTTCCAATATGGGAAAGCAGCTCTAACATATATTTAATTCTGAAATTAGATTGAGAAATCTGAGTCATGACAGTCCAAGAACAAACTTTTTGGAAGATATCAACATTTTTGTTTGTTCCAAGCAGAAATGAAATATTTATAGGCTGAAAAACAGACAAAAATAAAAAAACTGCAAATTACCATCATGGGCAACTCTTTACTGGTAAGTTTGTGGAAGACATGCAAAAAAATACAGGGCAGGTAATTTAGAGATGCTCTCCTAGAGTTTATTTTCACAATGAAGATTATGAGAATCTCAAAATAATGAGTTTAGATTTTTGTTATAACAAAAGTCTGACTTTAAGCTTTGTCATTTGAAAATTCTCTTAGCCTCATTCTTGTTAAAATCAGAATAATTTCAAATTATTTAGCCTTGTACCTCTCTTGTTTTTAAGCTTATTTTCAATAATTTCAGCTGGTGATTCATCTGGATTCACCTGGTTATTGTGCTACCATTAAAACTTATCATCAGTACATTGCAATGGTGCTACTATGATGTTTCATTCATGTAAGTTTTCTACTAACTTTAGCTTATGCTCTCCTAAAACAGCTAAAATATCTAAAGCTTGGATAAGAGTCAATGCTAATTATAATTTCTTTATCCCACATATGTGTTCTAACTGCTTATATATCAGTCTTCTGAATCATATCTTTTACTTATGCTTCTAACTAGTATGTTTAAGGATGGTTTAGGTCTACTTACATGAAGCTTTCCTTAATACAGACCAACTGCTGTGATGGTTCATATATTTTGATAAAAAGGTATATTCTTTTGACTAACTGTAAGTAAGACATATTCCTGCTGTATCAAGACCTCTTTCTCAAGACCCTTCACGAGAACACTTATTGACTCCTTATTTTTTTTCCCCTTAAGATTTTTTGTTTCTGCTTTCCACCTTAAATTTATACTTGAAGTTTTATTGTCAGGGTCCATCTTTTTTCCCAGCTTGTACAGTACTCACCTGGTGTCCTCTCATGATTAGAGCTTTCAGGCACTTAGAGATAATGTCTCTTTTTAGCTGCCAGCAGAACGATTTCTATGTTAAATATAATTTTTAGACACTGCATAACAAGAGGACTTCTCAGTTACATTTTGTTCTTCTAGCCTGTTATTAATGAGCAATTATTCACTTGCTATAGGATACAAAAGATAGAACATTCATGCAGCAGATAAAAAATAAAATCTCTTTGAAAACATGTAATACTTAGTGAAGTCTGTCTTTATAGGAGCTTTTATATAGACAGGAACTTCACAAATATTACCCTTGTAAGGTTGCCAAACTATCAAGGTATTTTTGTCCTTTACCTTTACTAAATTGTGTACGTACTCATCTACCAAGGTTTAGGCAAAACTTGAATCTGACTTCTGCAGCCCTGAAAAAGAACAGCTCCTTGAGTCCAAAACAGTTGGTCATAGATCCATCATAATAAGGTATGACCTTGTCCAGTTGTAGAACAGATGCATTTTCCTTCTGTAAATGACACAAAAAGAATCAGTTTTGGATGGCCCACTTACAGAAGTTGTGCTGTTTCATCTTCAGCTGACCTTAAAACTCTCTCTGGATTTGTTCTCCAGATATATACCTAGAATGGACAGTGTTGGTTATTGGTCTGTAGTCTGACCTTTTTCAGGTGGAGGCATCAGGCCACTGGATTTCATGTGCTATGTAACAAAGCTAAAACTAGGCACATATTTAATTTTAATTTCATTTTCCTGCATAACTCTCATCATAAGCACCAGTTCAACTCAGGTGGAAATTAAAGGTTTACATATTTCTTTGGTCATAAGTTCCCCATTCAGGTGTTCTTATTTCCATAATAGAAGTATTTAGCAACGGATTTTAACCATAACAAAAAATTATCATGCACAAGAAAAAGAAATGTTTTCCACACATCACTAATACTGAAATTGAGAAAAAAACCATAAACCACAAAATTTCTTTATGGTTTATTATTATGCGCAATTTCTAAATATACTTTCAAATCTCACTGTTAGTGTTCTCTATCTCTCTGTTACCATGTCTGCCTTCCTCTGGTTAAATGCAACAAAAGTACCTCACACATTCAAAATGGATGTTGTCTTTTCCTTCTATTTTTTTAAACTTAACTAGCCATTTAGTATTTGTAAACAATGAATTACTTTAATTTGATTATGATTGTTTCTCCTAAAAAAAGGCTAGTTTCTCTACTGCATATGTATTTCATAAGTCTTTCTTGAAAAGAATTAATGGTTCTACTTTTGAAAATGGTCTATTACTGAGCCAATATTCTTATAGCAAAATAAAAATGGGATGAAGACAAAATTAATTAATATTTTGGAGCTAATTATAATAACAGCTTATTGGTGACATGGATTGCAGTTATGTAAGTTTCTTGCTAAGCAACAAACTACCCACAAGCTCTAAATCATGAAAATTTCACAGGACACATCTTGGGATTTTCTAATGCTTTCTTGAAATGGAACTTTCTAATCGCTGAAATACCTGACGTGTAAAAGTAAATAGAGATATAAGTAATATACTTGGGAAAGGTCCTTTGATGCTTTGCAGCTTGTTGCAATCATCTACTTCCTTGCAAATAGCATGTAAACTGCTGCCAATCTGAATAGCTAAATCATTCTGACTCATGAATGTCTACACATTGAAAATACTGCATAAAAGAGAAAGTTACTAGAAAATTAAGTTTCCAGTCATTTGCTGTTGATAGATTCTATACTGTGAAAGAAAACTACTTCAGTGGGATTTGAGTATTGTACTCATGAACAGGACTGGTGCTGAGTCACGAATGTTGTTCCACCCCTTAGCATTGCATTCATTTGGTACAGGAGCCTGAAAGTCCTATACCAAACACAATCATTCCACTTCATGGTTATGTGGTTCTTCGTGGTAACAGGTTGTGTGTACAGGCATTATTTTATAGCAGCTTTATATAGGAGGTTTCTTGAGTGCAGGATTCACATTCTGATGCTGACTTTGGAGCTGTAGCCACTTAATGATTTTACCATTATTATTACCCATCAGATTTTTCTATTGCTATTATCATTACTAGGCTGATGACTTACATGAGTGAACAAGAAAGCTGGTTCAGTGACATCTTGCATTCTGACCTTATTAGTGCAGAAATCAATTATTATAGTCACTGATGAGTCAACTGTTCTGCTTCAGTTCCTTAAACTAAAATTAAACTTTTCTGAAACATGTAAGTTCTTATTATGTGCAAAGAAATAAAGAAAAAAATTATTAAAGGATAAAAAATAAAAATATTAAAAACATCCCACTAGTTATCAATAACTCAACATCAAACTAGATCCCGTTACCTGATCGTTATCAGAAGAACAATGTTATCATTTTCTTATCCTAGAAATAGAATTGGTATGAACATGGAAGTTAACAGTGGAGATTATCATATCAGTATATTTCTATCCTTTAATATGACTTCTTGGGGTTTCCTATCACTTTCCCCCCCGAAGTCTTGAGAGATTTGAAGAAATAGAATACTTTCTATTCTCTGTCTTGTAGACAAACTATACCTCCAATTTTTGAAGGAAAAAAATTAGAAATAAACTTTATATGTATGTCTTTGCAGCTTTGCACACATTTTTAGCCTGGTGATTTCCAAGTTTAAAAGATAGCACTAAAATAGTATATATATGTTTTTTCATTGAACGTTAAATGTTATGATATTAGAAACTTATTAGATTCTTTAGCAGCTTAAACAGAACAATATATTTTCCCAAAAAAGAATCGAGGGTATCGAGGAAGACCCTTTCTTAAAAAGACACAGATTTTTGTACTATTGTTTTATTAAAATTCTCTTTGAGATTACATATTTTCCATCATTCAATTAAATTAGCACCATTAGCCAACATATCAAGAAAGTAGAAATCGCTCAGTAGATAAACTCTTTTTTTTCCCCTTTCCCTTTGTTAAGCAACTAGAAAATTCTAATGCATAAAGCTGAGGTTTTATGCAGCCACAAATGGGACTCCAGTTCCTGAGGAAGGACCTATGCCATCGATCGATACTTCCAGCTGCAATCTATATTAGTATGAGTATACAGACATGCCACTGCACAAGTGTCCTTCCCTAGGTATATAATGTGATAACAGGGCAAAATTAGCATGCTCTTCCACATTATTATTTTCGTTATAAAAAGCAGGTGTTTTCTATGTGAAATAGAAATAACTTGCACTTTATTGTCCTTTCTATGTGCTTCAATCAGTCTGAATTGCAATTTCTAGACTGAACCTCAAAACTTTTAGCATGGACTAGGTATTTTTTTTCAGTGAAGTATTTTATGGCTATTGAGCATCTGATATATTTCAAATGCTGTCTCTCACCAGCTCTGAAGGTAGGGCTAAATAATAAACATTCACAGAAATTGGCTCATTTATATGATTGCCAGAGGTAAATGAGGACTTCAGAATATGGCTTGCAATAAACAGAGTAAGCAAGTTCATTTTCCTCTCCGCATTGTTGAGGGAACAGCATTAAAGTAACATTTTTAAGCTCCTTGGATTTTAAACTGGGCTCCTGGGTCTAAAGAAGAAGATTTATAACTAACAGTGTGAGGGACCCAAAGAGCTTGTGATTCCAGCAACCACTGAGATGTTATGTTACAGAACAGAGCCCAGAGTGACTTTTCTTCTTCTACTCCTCTTTAATCAGGTCTCTGTTTTTCCCTAAGACAAAGTAAATAAAGTTACTTTTCACTCCGTCCCCTGCAGGCAAGCCACGCATGATATAAAAGCAACAGAGAGACACTAAGAGTTGTTTTCTTCTAACAAGGAACTTACGGGTCTAAATTTACTGGAATAAGGTAAACAGTAGTATCCTCAAAGTTATATTTTCATTGTCATTCTCTACTTCATGGTAGCACTAATTCCCCAGTCCTCAGTCTCCTTGTGTTTTTAAAGGAAAAGACCAAATAGTATTTCTATTCTGAGACACATTAAAGACATACACCGACTAGCTGTAAACAAGCTTCTCAGGGAGAAGGAAATAAAAAGAAATTAGCCTGTTGAGTTTTACACTGCTGTGGCTCGACCATTTTCAGTGCCTAAACTAGCTTAAGTCAGATGATATTTGCAAATTAAGTGGAGGGAAAGGCTGGTGAAGAGCCAATTTCTCAGTTATATGGAAGCCAGAAAGAAATTAGAAGTTGGTGATACAATTGACAACTAAGAGAACTGCCCAGTATCCATTTCCATGCTTGGGGCAACTGACACTGGAAAAGTCAAGTGACACTGAACCCACAATATCAACAAGCTTTGGTCTGTGGGTAACAAGCTATGCTGAAAGGAAGAAATCACACACTGGAAAAATTATATGGGTTACTGCTCATCATCAGCCAGGTAGTATAGATGACAGAAAAATCCATCTCACATAGAATCTGTGAGTTTTGCATGTTAATCGGTATTTCTTATGCTAAATTATATTTTTTATGTTGTGTTGAGAGAGAAGTTCATGGAAATGTATTTATAAAATCTGTCTTATGATAAGGTAATAGACTTAATATTGAAAAATATTTATAAACTTCTAGTGAATAGGTGTGAGGAAATTCAGATTCATGTAGCGATAAAGACACTTCCTATAGCTACTACGTGAATGGGACAAATTACTCTTCTTTCAGCCAAGCATAATGTCTAGGAAAGGCACAGTCAAACTGAACTTGCCAAATTGTTTGAAGCCAGAAATTCTCATATAAACTTCTGTTTCAACCTAGACTAAAACTAGAATTCTGGGTAAAAGCCACCATTACGACTGCAAAGGATATATAAGTAATTAGAAATAGGAGCATAGAATAGTGTCTGACATTATTAATGCCTTTAAGATCCTCATATGTTAGGTATTTGAAGGCAGTATTAAAGAAAAGGACCTATGTGTAGCAAAAAGCAGATATCAGAGAAGTTGATTTAGACCCTGATTAATATGTTGTTCCCCAAAAATAAGATTGAGAAAAATATTGCTGGATGCAAGGCTGGACCATGGTCCCAGCTTCTTACTACATAAGATAAAGGTAAAAAGGTAATTAATCACATTCTGAAAGCTGGCTCAGATAAGCAATATACATAACATTTGAACATCTTAATCACAATCTGGGAAAAAAAAAATCTAATGACAAGTAAATGATTGTGCTGACAACAGAAAACTTCAGTCAATTGAAGGCAGCTACCCATTTCCATACTTAGCTGATTAACTCATTAAACTGTCAGGAGAGAAATAGTAGTTTGGTTCAGGCATTTGGATGTGACCACATCAAACTAACACCTCCAGATAAAGGAAGAACTACTTTTGAGACATCCACAGAGGTTCCAGACCCAAGGGATGTCTTTCTGAGTCATGAATGTCCCAGGAATGTTTCAGTAGGTAGTAAATGATCTATTACAAATTTTGAGATGTGAAGACAACTTCACAACTTAGATGACTCCACTTTTTTTCATGAAACCTGGAAAGAACATCTGGTAAGAGTGAAAATGAATTTTAAAGTGAGGAAAATTAGTGTTGTTTCACGAAACTTTGATCTTGTGGCTGAGATTTTCTTTCCACGTTTCTAAAGCGCAGCCGTATGTTAGGGAATTGATGAGTGCATTTTGAAGTCTCAGCAGCCTTCTAAACCCTGGTAGTTCTCAAACAAACTGAAATCATGAACTCCAAAAGCAAAAACGCTGGTGGAAAATCAGTTGTTGGTAGTTCTTGATAGGGTGTTGATAGTGTGTGGAATGCGATCTAATAATCACTTCTTCAAATGAGGAAAGCGTGCCTTTTTTATTAGTTTTGTATAAGTATTGGTTATCTTCAAAACACTGTGATGTTTTGCAGTGCATTTATGCAGAGTGTCACCAGAACTGGAGATAATTATCAAGGTGAAAAAGATTAGCTTCCCATACAGATTTGGCATAACTCTCAGGGGAAAATAGTGAGGCAGTACAATTTTTTTAGTGCATATTTCATTTTAGATTTTAAAGAGCATGGCCTTTTTTGGGGAAAGGTTAGGTATGAATTGCTTCAATATATTATCATACCAAGAAACAGCAAGTTAGGCAATGAATATGTAGGTGATGGTATTTCAGTGGCTTTGAATATTTTTTTCTCTTCTCTCAACCCACTATTGAATAATTGTAAATCCTAGCCAAATGCGTCTGGACTTCTCAAAGCACATGCTTTGAGTCTGGCCCAGAAGCTTTTGTCACCTTTAGACTTTTTTGTAAAAAATTGCTTGCCCCTTAAAATATCATTCCTCTCACTCCTCTCTAGACCTTGCAATAGCTCACTTGCTTCACTTTAGAAGATTTCTGGGGCACTTGTAATGCCAAGTGCAAGGTCACAAGAGGAACATATTTCCAAATGACATTTGTAAAAAAAAATCTAGCTTGATGCTCTGAGGGCAGAGCAGGACATCCACTGAAAACACTTGTAACTAGGAGGGATAACAGTACTTAGAAGCTGGGATTCTCCAGCTTAGAAATGGAGGGTTTTACACTTTCATAAAATCGTAGCATCATAGAATGGTTTGGGTTGGAAGGGATCTTAAATTTCATCTAGTTCCAACTTCCCTGCCATGGGCAGGGACACCTTCCACTAGACCTGACTGCTCAAAGGTCCATTCAAACTGACCTGGAAGACTTCCAGGGATGAGGCATTCAGAACTTCTCTGGGTAACCTGTTCCAGTGCCTCACCACCCTCACAGTGAAGAGTTACTTCCTCATATCTAATCAAAATCTATTCTTTTTAAGTTTAAAGCCATTCTCCCTTGTCCTGTAAGTACATGCCCTTATTAAAATTCCCTCTCCTGCTCTCTTATAGGCTCCCTTTAGGTACTGGAAGGCTGCTATATAGTCTGCCTTCTTATGTTGGGGGCCTCAGAGCCAATGGAGGACACAGAGCTGAACACACTGCTCGTTTCTCATCCTTATTGCCTGATATAGAAACACCACTGAACTCCCTAGAAGTTCATAGGAACCACAGAGGAGCCACAGGAACCACTGCTATATGCAGCTGATATTTCATCCGTGTGCTTTTTGGCACCATTCTTTCCCACCCTATACAGTCCCCTGATCTGGCCTCCTGTGCAGTCTAAAAGCTGTACTACCTGTATTTCTCCTACAAAACAGCATTCTTCCTTTTGATCTTTAGATTTCTTTAAATCTTCAATTTAGAGATTCACCTTTCTACCAATTATATTTCTCACAAAAGAGGACAATCTTCAGAAACTTTATGCATACCTATCTGAGCAAATATTAACATAGTTTTTTGAGGGGTTTCCCCTCTTTTTTTTATGTTACTTTTACAGAAGCCCTAGGCAGAAAATATTACTGAATAAATTAATAAAGTTATTTTAAAATAAATTATTGCAAAGAAATATATTGCAAAGATAATATTTTAAGCGTAAGATGTAGTCTATTCTCACTCACCAAGATACATAGGGCTTTACAAGTCAGTTGCACAAAATCATACACATTTAATTTTGCCTTTTTAGACTTTTAAACTTATCTACTAAATATTAAACATCTTAGAAAAATAACACCTTTTTACATTATGCATATTATATTTAACAAAAATAATGCCCAAAAATAACTGCGTAAGAGAAGAACTTAGAATATTTCTTGATTTTTTTCAACCTTCTTTGTTAATTTGGGATATAGCCAGATGCTGGCTTACAGAACAGCTGGAGCTATTCAGCAAATGACAGTTCCATAGCTGTTAGTTATCACTCCTCACTTGAGATGTGATAACTGGATTCATGACTACTGCGGGCCCATTTCAGGCCAAATAAACCAGATTGTTTTAAGGAAGCAATGCAAGTCATTTAGGCAAACCCAATTTACTTGTACTGAACTGAACTAAGAATGAACCCAGAAACTTTCATCCCATCTAATTCCACTTTACAGTGCAAAACCAAAAGTCATAGGACTCCTATACAGACACTGAAGAGAAAGGGAACACCTCTAGAAGGTGATTCTTTCCATCTGATTCACTGCCTGTAAATATTTCAATCTCTTTATCAACTATCAAGAAAGTCTGAGCTACTAGTTTAGATCAAACAATCATTAGGGCATACAAGTTGATGCCTATAGTTAGATAGAATAAATTAAAATCTTGAAGATTGCTTCACATATGAGGGTGATATGTGAGGTGTTTAGTGGATGAGAAGTAATTCCTTCTTAAACAATTGTAGCTGTAGCAGGCAAGCTCTTTATAAGTCATATATTGACTTTTCAATAGATGTCTAAGACAAAGTCATATTGTCACTGCTTGCAACCCATATGAAATGCTTGCTCTTAAAATACAGTTCTACCTTTACGTCCCTTTTGGAAAGAATATCCAGATGTAACAATAAGTTTTTTGGAGGGGTTGTGTGAACTAAGATTATTCATTTACTGTGCTACCACTTTGCAGGATGCTGTTCTATTCTTCTGTGTTGTAAATCCATTCCACAAACGAGTAGAAGGGAAAAGGTAAGACACATGTTCCTCTCTCCTGTTTACCTTCATTTGATGACTTTGGGAGGAGTGGAAGGGCTAAATACTTCAGCAAAACTGAAAGAGAACAATTTTAAGTGACTGGATCATGAAGATAATAACTTTTATTTATACTTATTGCTATATTGATGTCATTATTATTTAAAGTAGACTAAATATGGCTACATCTTAACTGCAGAATTAGCCGAAGTGATGAGTGTATGGGCATCCAAGCTACTTTAACTCCATTTAAGCAGAAACATTTGAGTTATTTAAGTCTTCACGGTCTCTATTGCAACAAAATTATGTCTTCGAAGTTTTCTGTTACAATATCTGACATTCTCTAGGCTTCTTCTAGTGAATGCAGAAGAGCTTACTTATCTTTATAGATCTGAGGGAAGAAAGTGATCTTATTGTGAGGAGTCTGTGAAGCTGTTTAGCAGATGTCCTCAGTAAAAAGTGGTCATCTTGCTAATTTGAGTAAGAATCAGAGTCATGTTTAATTGGTTCCTCAAAGACAGCTACCTGCCAAAACGAAAAGCCAAAGGTTTTATTGGTCTAGAGGGAAGCACCTGAAGTTGCGTTTCCATGAGCTGCTGAGACAATTAATAGCTCATTGATGCCAAAATGGAGAGCCTTGTTCTTCTGCCATTCCTTGTTGCAATCTGAGTGCTTGTTGGATCCACTGTTCACCAATCCAAAAGAAAACTATTCATTTTTTTTGGTTGGCTGGATGACTGGTTGGGGTTTTTGGTCATTCTTCTGCAAAATTAGCCAGTTTAACTGAATCGTGGTCTTCCAGCCATAACCTTTCAATTTCCAGGTAGTAGACATTGCCAACATCAGAAGGAGGGGAAGGGAGGGAAGAGGAGAGGAGAA
>VZTA01025159.1:8980-19613 GCA_013398855.1 Mohoua ochrocephala | reverse complement strand
CACCATAAGGTCACCCCAAGACAGATGGTAAGGAACAAAGGCAAAATCTAAAATACCTTCCTCTCCTCCAGCTTCACCCCAGGCTGACCTTCACCCCTTCACTTCCAATTCCTCTACCTCCTCCTCTTCCCTGAGCAGCTTAGAGGGATGGGGAATTAGAGGTTGCAGTCAGTCCCTAACAGCTGCACTCTGTTGTTCCCTTCTCCTCATGATCTTCTCTGCTTCAGCCGAGGCCTGGTCTGGGAGCTGGCTGTGTTACAGCATGGGGCAGTGCCAGCCTCTCCTCACAGCCCTACAGACTGCTCCTGCCAGCACCTGGGACCTGCACTCGGCACAACAGGAATATTGTATCCTATATATACACATATAACCTGTATCTATCCTATATGTACAATTATTTGTATACACACATGAAAATATGTACAAGTAAATAACATGGTTTAATAAATCCTTGTCAAAAATCCTGCTGAATGCTTTCTCACCTATCTCGGAAAGACATTTCCAATAAGCACATCTCCTGAAATTAATGCCTATGCCATAATAATCCTTCAGAAAATTTAAAAAAAAAAATCTAACACCAGTAATTCTCATCTTTAGGATTTTGTAGAAAAAGTGGCAAATTCCCTGGAGCCCCACACACCCAACAGCACCTCAGGTTAACCTATATTGCCTCAATTGTCTCAGACAATCATCATTAGGAACAACAGCATTAGACTTTACTATATGGACTGGGACCACATAGAATGTTTGTTATGTGTCTGGCATTTCTGGTTATTGTCTAAATTCTTCTCTTACTATAATGGAGAATGTGATTTAAAAATTCTTAAGGAAAAATGAAAGTATAATCTTTCTATAGAAATCTAGGCCTAGATCTGCTAGAAATACCTGTGGTTCTTCAATTCTTAAGACTGAATGTCTTCCTTTCAGCCTTTTTATTTTTTTTATTCTGTTATTTTCAGGCGAAGGCAGTGATTTACTCCTCGACCTGTCACTTTGGAGGGAATAGGTACATGGTTCAAACCAGAGCACAGAATAAAATTTTAAGATTATAGGGGATTTTGTTCCACTTCTGCCTAGCTGTTTACCCTTGACCAGTTCACTTCAACTTTCTACTGCTTCTCCTCATGCCTGGTGCCTCTGTTCAGGCACCAGAAGGAGTAGTTTAATATTTATTTTAGTAGGATTTAAACCTGTACAAAGTTGCTTTACTGAACTGAAAGTCTATAGCATATTAGCATATACTCATTTGGACAGAATTTTTTTCACCATATATAAGAAAAAAGTGTGAAGATAAAAATGACAATTTTTTATTTTCTCTCTCATGAAACACAGAACATATCTTCCTACTTGTTACAATGCATCAGTATATTGCCTATTAAGGCATCTGATTACTTTTATCAACAAAATTTTGTTAATTTTCTTTTTTGAAGAGCTTCTGAAGAATCAATTGGAGAAAAAATTGTTTAGAAGTTTAAATTTCATTCCCAAAACTAAAGGTTTATTATCGCAAACTCTAAAATGTATTTTAGAGAATATGTAACGTTTTATAACATATACCTACATATATAAAATATATACATTATATATAGTATGTGTATATATGTAATTACATATAATATATAATGTATGCCATATGTGTACACACAGACACACACACACATATATATGTACAATGTCTATTTAATTCTTCTGCTTTCTGTCTTCTGATTTTTAGTTTAATCTCTCACTTTTCTAAGCCAGATTCACTGTTCTGAGAGCTTGATTTTGGCAGTAATATATTGAGATAGGTAGGATTCTGGTCTTGCTTATCCACATGGAAATTACAGTATTCCAAATTACCATTTTTTCCCTCGAAGAATCACATCCAAAGGTTTTAGTGCATGTCAGGACAGGCATTTCTCATTATTTCAACATCTTTTTTTAATATTAAAGACAGCTAAATAATGTGGTATTACATACACTTATCTATATCAGCACTGATCCTTGAACATTGCTTGGGAAGCTCTGAGAGGTCCTGACAATAAGAATCAGATTAAACAATAATTAAAAAAAATTTTAAAAAAAAGAGGGAAAGGCATGAATATTGCCAAAATTACCCTCCTGGATAAAACACAGTTTTTTTAAGAGAAGGCATGCTCTAAAAAGAAAACCAAATTAAGACACTATTTCTGAAAAACTGGCATAACTCATCTCAATTCTAATTTTTTTTTCCAAGATAGGACTGAGACAAGTATTTGTGAAGATACTTAGCCTGAATTTACAGGTATAAATGGAAAAAACATTACTGTCCATGAGACTTCACTTTTATAGTCACAATACAATTCTTGTACTAAAAATCCGTGTTTATATTCAGTGTTTCTCTTTCTGTCTACCCGAGACAAGCTTAAGGAAATTCTATTACCAAGTATCTGATGTGTCCAGGTTATAGCAGCATTTTACAATATCTAGGACTGCACAAAATGAGATCATTAACTTCACTGCTGTAATTATTACCTGTATTATTAACTGCAACATTAGCAGTAGAATTAAATTCTTATCTGTTCCAGGTACTGCATCAGAGAAAGTGGAAGGTCCCCAACGGAAAATATTCTGTCACTAAAGGCTGAAATGTTCCCTGTAATTTAGTTCCTTTTGCTGACTTTTCTCAATGGCGTAAAATCACTTTTAGCAATGAGACTATGCCACTTAGAAAAGGCACTGAGAAAATCTATACAGGTCCTCTTTCCCACTCTTCACCAGGCAGGCTTTTACTGGGCAGCTCCAGGAGAATGCCACTCAGAGGGCAGAAGTGATTCAGTAAAATTTGAGATGGGAGCCTGAAGCAATAAACACCATGGTGCCTTCGGTATATGTGTCCTTGCTGTATTGAGATTTTCTTCAGGATTTCCTTTACATTAGGGTTGCTCATTATGTGTTGTCCATATAATTACCAGAACAGAATAGACTTTTTTTTCCCAAACCACCTCCACATTTTCTAATGGTTTTCATACAGTTGGTTTAAAAAAAAAAAAAAAAAGAGACTCAAGCCTCTGCCCAGAGGTATGCTGGTCATACCTGTATTTCTCATATAACTTCAGCATAATTTGCACCAGTTTGTTTTTTTCAAGAAATACTATGTGGACATAAAACGCAAACCACGGGCAATATATGAGTGAAATCTCGAAAGATATCCTAATGAACAGTGGCTAAGGGACCACTGTTCCAAAAAGATCTCTTCTTGTTATTTTCAAGTTTTAGAAGGCATGAAGACAATGAATATATATATGCTTGAATAGGTGAACCTATATAAACAACATTAAGGTGCAGAAATTATGTAGACAATTCAGTAAAAACGCTAGCAATGGTGGAGATATATAGGTACAGATAGATATATAGATATAAATAGATATAGATACAGATACAGATATAGATATAGATATAGATATAGATATAGATATAGACATATACATATTATCGATCACTCTGGGAAAATTACACTCTGCCCCAGAAATAAATGTACACCACAGAAATGTATTTCTGCAACTTTATAATTTTCCCTGTGCTTAGTAAACAAAAGCTAAAGTATAATAGTTATGATTGATTGTATTTTCTGAACCATCAAGCACACATGCGTCCCTTTGACTGGCATAAGAAGGTGCATTGTAGTTCCAAGATGGTTTACAGAGAAACCCAGTTTTTATTTCCTGGTGTGGTCTTTTTCAGAGATAAGGTAAGAGATTCATTTGTACTGTCATACCCATTAACAAAAAAGTGCAATGCAGTAGTTCCCCCAAGCTAACAAGTTAATGCAATTTCTGAAGTTATTCAGTATGGAATAACCAACTTCTCTAATCAATGTTTTTATATCATTTTGATATGCGGTTTGGAAGATTCCAGAATGTTTCAGACTTACAAAAGCCTACACTCTAACAAGATGTTACAAAGACATACATATTTTCCTCCCCAAAATATTTTGTATCATTGTTTATTAAGCCACCTACTTTGTGTCTTTTGATGTGTTGTCAAAATATTACCTCATCTCTTCATGATTCCTAAAAAACGTTGACTTTTGTGATGACTGGTGACTTGTTTGCATAGATAATAAGTTACTTGCAGTAAGAGAGACTTTTTTAGACTACTTCTGAGGCAAACATCATATGGGCATTCTGGACATTATTCTTCCTGATAAATATTTACATGGGTTAAATTACCCATAATTAAAACCAGAAACCCAAGCTTCTTTCTCTTCATGTGACCTTAAATGAATCTGCTTCAGGAAGACAAGAATAATTTAATGAGTTTTTTGGTACTTGACCTGAAAGAGATCTGTACAATTCAGTATCGGAAAAGTTGTGCCCAATTGTATTCATTCAGTTCCAACCCCCACCCTCCCCCCCAGAAAAAACCCCAAAGAACCAAACATAAAGAAAACCACCAAAACTCACAACAAAGAAAACAACAACTTTGCATGTGTGTAAGTTCATTGCCATTACATGGCTTCATTTTCAGTTTCAGAACAATTTTTGATACAGAATATACCACTTGGCCTTCTCTCTAACATTCAACATATCCAACTAATAATTCAGGGAAATATCAACCCGTTGAAACAACCACACCACATACTTAAAGGTAAGTGTTTTGAATTCAAGCCGAAACTGTGACATTAAAACACTTTGCAACATTCTAGGGAGAAGTTTGAAATAGAATCAAGTGCCAAGCAACAGAATCTTTTCTCACATGTGATACTTCACGCAAAGGTAACAACCTGTGTTGACTACAATATAATTCTAAGCGTCATAGATTGCTTTCACAACTACAACTCACCAGCTATAAGATGATCAAAGAGAAAACTGAGCAAGACCATAATCTTTGCTATGACCCTCTTTATGCAGGTTACCTATAAATAGGAAGGAACTCAGATAGCAACCCCTTGCTCAGCTCCAAGTTGCATTAGGCATTCATCTTATTTAAGATTCCTTTGATTATGACCCAGGAAGGAAACTGATGTGTTTGTTTGCATTAGCATAAATTTTTCAGAATTTCAAAGCTCTTAATCCACACAGAAGTACCATTATAAAATGGCTGACTTATTGCAAACCCATGGCTGCTGTTACTACATATAGTTATATATAGTTACACAGCATTTTATTTCATATAGCTCATACTAATGATTGTAAAAACCAAACTGTTTCCTATATCAGAAAAAAACCCTTATTTCCAGTGTCATCTGCAACTCCTCGAAAAACAAAGTGAGAACAAGTTTGTTCATGGAATTTAATTAATTTTCTTTTGGCGCAACCGTGTCTTATTACAAATCTGTGTTGATTTCATCTGAAAGACACAGGAACAGTTAGTAAGGTTAAAGAGCTATGAGATCTTATTAGCCAGGAATAACAAAGGTTTTTCTCACTCTTATGTCAGTGAACTGAAACCTGGAAATCTTGACTATTTCAAGCTATTGAGTTCCAAAAGAATGAACAATTTTAATTGGGACTGAATGCTTTTCTTCCTCACCATTCCTATGTCAATTTATTCCTCCTCCAGTATAATCAGATGCATCCAAACTTCAGCTTCTGAGTAAGGTCAATGAATTGTCCTACCTAGGTGTCAGAAAGTCCTTACTGTGAATTTTTAGATATAGATTTCTTACTCACCTCTGCAACAGAGCCCATGTATTTTGAATCTGAATTCTGAATCATTCCTCAGAAGTGACTCATAGCGTAGCTCAGCTTGCCCATGGCAGATAAGAAGAACCAGAGACCAGAGCAGAAAAACTGTCAAGGATCATGCTTCAATCACTAGAATTACACACCACTTTTACTAATAATGCCTACCTTAATGCCTCTAGTAAAGGTTGCTTGGTCACAGGACTTTTTCAAGGGCATTACAGATCTCAGCAGCTTCCATTTGCCAATTACACAAGACTTGAACAAAACTTTTAGCTCTTACAATTGTAATTCTATTACTCTTCAAACACAGGACAAGTGATATAGCTGCATCTGTAGCCCATATTCATTATGAATTAAAATCCAAACCTTCCTTAGTGTTCCCAAAACACTGCAATCCTTGCTTACGATTTACAAGAATATTAAAATTTCTGTATTATTTTATCTTTTGATCATTTTTATTTAATCTTTCATGAACTTCTTTCCTCTAGAGCCTTGACATGAGAAAAAAAGAACTTTTGTATAGGGATGGAAGACTTCTGTCATCTTGTCTGCTCTGCCAAACCTCATCTGAAAGCACCAAAAGACAGTTTGGCACCCTCTCCTTCGATCCTTCATTATAGCATCAGACAGTCCTTATAACAACAGAAGATCTTCCTCCTACCTGCCCCTCTCATGCTTTATTTCTTTCTTTTCTGTTATCTTATCTAAAAGAACAGCTAGAATCTGATATCCAGAGAAAAAGAAATGTTATGTTGGAAGAGGAAAACAATTCACAACATGCTGAAGGGATGACTCCTATTCTGTAGAAACATGAACTCTGTCTTTCAGAACATGAATCCTTCTCCCTTTATTGTGATGTTCTTCAGTCTCTGAGACACAGCCCTCATAAGATATAACACACCTAAAAAAACCAGGGAACTAAGTGCTAGTGGAAAATTTGGCTACTGCTGAACAACTTCAAATTTTGTGGTTCTTAGTTATTTACAATGTACTCCCTTAGAAGCTCAAAACCACATTTTCTTTCCAAGAGGTTTTATCTATACATTATTCTCTACTACTGATTTTTCTTCTCCTTTTTCTTGTAACGACAATCAACAAGACTTTGCTTTACTTTTAGATTCTTTTTACCACGTCAAAATCATTAGGCTTCATTTTTGCTTTGTTTTGCTTTCAATTCATTTGTTATACTTACAGATCAAAACTATCTTGAGGTCTTTAAATACTGCCTTCTTTGTTTTTATACAACGAAGATACACAGATGCAGATACATAGGTAAATAAACACTACACATTTATGCATATTAAGACACATTAAAGAAAAAAAAATTGATCATAGAAATAAACAAACAGGCAACTTAGTGACACAGCTTATGATGCATTTGTTCTTTAACTACTTTTTCAATTCAACNACATGTTTTATCAGAAAGTTTCTGTGTCCCTCTATGTATCCAAGCATACAAACCTACTCCAAAGTAGCATTAGGACTATATTACTAAATCTAACAGAGTAGACAAGTAATATTTTATATTTCAGAACATTTGCCAGCTTCACTGGCATTTTTTTATTTCTTAAAAGCACTATGCAATATGAAATGTGCATGCTTAACAGAGCCATGAAAAGTAGAAGTTAAGGCATCCTGGGCATTTATGCTGATGACCTTTAACAGTGAGTTTCGCCAAATTAATCTGAATTTAGTGAAGAATCCCGCTGATGATCCACCCTACTTTCCCAAAATTGTGTGTTGACACTTCAGTACTAAGAGACAAGCCACAAAAATTACTAAAAGTTCAGTCAGCAAAATAATCAAACTGGTTCTCCATATACATAAATCTATTGAGTAAGACAAAGCCATTTTTCATTGGTGCTTTTCAGGATACTGTTGCACAATATATGCAGCCTCCAGGGAGCTGCTTTTATTTCAACGAGCAATTTAATTTTCAGCACAATTTGTCATATAATTGTGTCTTTAAATTTAGTCAATTCATTCAGTTGTTCACATAATTAATTCTGATTTATTCTCAAGCTCTCATCTTGCAATTCTTTCACTTTTTCATTCTTTGCTTATAATTTACTGAGTATTACATTAGATTCTCAGATTCTTTGGAAGTTTTATAAATCCTACACATTGAATATTAGAAGTGAAAACATTTTTTGGTCTTATTTTTGCTTCAATGAAGCTTCAAGTTAAAATTGTCATTGAAGGCTGTGGCAAGGGCAATATTGTAAAGGAATTCTGGATTGTTATCTGCTATAAAAAAAGAGCCTAATCTCTTTCATGACTATGGCCTGTATGTACACTCTATGAAAAAAGTCAAGGAAAATATACATCCCCTATTATGTAACCACCACTGAGGTTTTTAGATTTGTATGCAGTAAAGATGAACAAGGCAGAACAGCCTTACAACTAATTTAATGATATCCATGTGCTACGCCGGCATGCCACTTATCATTCAGCTTGATGCACACAAACTACCCTTGCAATCTGTCATTTTAGACTGCTCCTGACAACAGGATCTTTGCCCTAACAAGACTAGAGAGGGATAAACCTTTGGTTGATTTGCTATGTACAGGACTGACTGAAGCCTTGACCAGGTTTCTGTGGCAAGAAAACTATGAAGCATAAATAGGGTTATTCATATTTCAGCTTTTCCTCTTTTGTCTATGTGTAGATGGAGCAATGGCTCCATCTTTTATCGTTGTCATAAACCATCCATTTATTACCATAATAAATGATGAAACATAGATTGTGGTTCTTCTTCACGTCAATGACTTTTAGTCTTACACTGTATCAAAGTTCACTGAGCTCTTATTCACTGTGAATAGAAGACTGGTGTTTTGGATTAAATTAAAGCAATAATGGTATGATGAAGCACCTGCATAGGAAGGATTTTCTATTCCTTTCCTAGGTCTGTACGGCTGTTTTTAAAGAATCATGGAATTTGTGTTCAGATGTATTTTCATATTTTTAAATTTGCATCCATTGTTTCTTGTCCTGTCACTGGGTACCACTGACAAGAGCTCTCCTTCACCCCCTCCCTACCAGATACTTTTCCAAATTGATAAGATCCCCTCAAGCCTTCTTTGCTTCATGCTGAACAGTCCCAGCTCTCTCAGCCTCTCCTTGTATTGCAGATGCTCTAGCTGCTTATACACCTTTGTGGCCCTTCAATGGACTCATTCTAGGAAATTCCATATCTTCCCTGGACTGGGGGAACCAGAACTGGACACAGCACTCCCAGAGTTGGTCTGATTAGTGCCAAACAGAAGAAAAAGGACCACCTTCCTCTGTCTACCGGCAACACTCTTCCACATGCAGCCTGAGAAGCTGTTGGTGACCTTTGCTACACAGGCACGCTGGCTGCCTCATGGTCAGCTTGGTATCCCTCATTATCCCAGGGTTCTTCTCTGCAGAGCTGCTTTAAAGCTGGTCGACCCTAGTCAGTACCAGTGCCTGGGGTTACTCCTCCCCAGATGCACAACTTGGAATTTCCCACTGTTGAATTTCATGAGATTCTTCTCTGCTCATCACTGAACTTGGGTTGAACTTGGTGAATTACACCCAACTGATATATCAGCTACTTCTTACAGTTTTTAATTGTCTGGAAACTAGCTGAGCACACATTGTGACCTAATCATTAATGAAGATGTTAAACAGTATTGGCTCCACCCTTGACCCCTGGGTTACTTTACTAGTGACTTGCCTCCAACTGGAGTTTTTGTCACTGATCATCATCCTCTAGGACCAGCCATTCAGTCAATTTTCAATCCACCTCGCTGTCTACTTATCTAATGTTCAGTTTTATCTAAGGATGTTATGGGAAACAATGTCAAAAAATTTACTAAAGTCAATGTAAAGAACATCTGCTGCTCTCTCCTTGTCTACTAAGCCAGTCACCTCATTATAGAAGACTATCAGGGTGGTTAAGCATGGTTTCTCTTTCATAAGTCAACACTGACTACTCATGAGCACCTGCTTCTCATTCACGTTTAAAAAAGGCTTCCAAGATTAGTTGCTTTATTGCCCTCTCAGGCACTAAGGTGAGGCTGACCAGTAGCAGTTTCCAGATCTTCATGCTTTGCTTTCTTGAATGTAAGAGCGACATTTGCTCTCTCATAGTGCTCAGGAATCTCTCCTGATTTCCATGACCTTTCAAAGATAACCAAGTGGCCCCACAGTGGCATCAACCAGCTCTCTCAGCACTTGTGAGTCCCACCCATCATGGACTTATACATGCCTAGTTTCTTGTAGTTCCTAAAGCCTGATTTACTAGTAAAGAACGAGCAGGAAAAGGCATTAAGCATCTTTGCCTTTAACACATTCTTTGTCAGCAGTTTTTCTGGCTCATTCAGCAGCCTTTGATGTTCTTACCTTGGGAGATTTTTTTGTTTAGGTTTTTGGTTTGTAGTACTATCCAAAAAAATTCTTTATGGAACTGCATCTAATTCTGTTTCCTGCCAATATAAATATTCAACAACAAGGTGGAAAACCACCTTTTCCTTCCTGTTCCTTTTGCCATTTATGTACTTGTAAAATTGGCTGTTTCCTCCTACATCCCCTGAAAAATTCAGCTCCAGGTGGGCTTTGGCTTTCCCATCTTACTGGCTACATATGACATCTAGTATAGACACTGGTATGAAATCCAATATGAAATAATTTTGATTCCTTGTTGCTATTTATCAAGAGGTTGCAATCAGTGCTCACTTTATGCATAGTATTTCTTGGATCTACAGAGAAAATGAAAATGCCCTAGGGGAGAAAACCCTGCTTTTTCATTACAGGCCTGTAACAAGAAGTGCATAGTATGGATGAACCTTTGTGTTGGTTTCCAGAGGAGGTGTGGGTGACATTATTTTCCTTCAAAATGTTTTCTCAAGGGATAAGCACAGTTTTAAAGACCTTCTCTGGATGTATCAGAATTCTGTTGTAGGGAACGGAAAGTAACTTCCACAATTCAAGCTACTTCAGACTGAAACACTGCCAGTTTC
>VZTA01025149.1:18545-66298 GCA_013398855.1 Mohoua ochrocephala | reverse complement strand
TATATATATATAAATAATTTTTCCTATATATGTGCTCATGGCCAATAAGTAGTTATATAACCATTAATTCACATTTCCCATCAGAAATGTTTGGCAGATAGAAATGTGACGTTGGTTGGGTTTGTTTCTGCAGTGAAATTTACATTTTTTCTCTTATATTCTTGGGTACTCTCTCTTACTCTTGTGCCCGGATTCAAACATTTCCAGATTTAGTGTCAGTAAGGAATTTCCCTTAGGTAAGGTTGGTTGGGACACAGTAGAACAGGATACATGTGCCCTGTAAGCTCATCTAGTTTATTTTATCCAATGGATTCCCTGCCATTGCTCTGGCCTCCAGCACTGTTGCTATTTCAATTCCACTTGATCTTTATCTATGGTGCATCCATATTTATATCTACGGAGAATTAAGTGCCTTATCTTATAACTGAGGTTACTGAGTTCAGTATGGGGCCATATTTCATGTCCTGTCCCTTATGGCTTTAAATTCCCTGTAAGATATAGTGAAATACTTCCATAAGCTGAAACACTGTGCACTTTCTGAGGCAAGACCTTTCTACAGTTCATGTTTGGACAGTGAAATTGCGAATTCATCCGACAGGAATATTTTTCCCAAATGTAGAATTCAGAAGACAACACCGAGTACATGGATTTCTTTCCATTGCTGCTGTCATACATATTTCTCTCTCTCTCACCATCATTTACTTGATTTCTTTTTTTCTGCTCGATAGACTAAACTGAGGGCAAAATCAGGTTATTAGACGTGTTTGTAAAAGTGGAAACAACATAATGAAAGGGCACCCTTTCATTAATGTCTTTTCTGTCCATTCCTATTGCTCTGCTAATAATGTGGGAAACTCAACACAGGTCAAAACTCATCCTGACCCTACAGCTATTGTGTTGGCTTCAGACTCTCTTTTATTCTACAAAGAGAAGGGGAGAGGCTGTTTGAAAGTACTACGTTTCTATAACATAATTTTCCTTTTCCTCCAGTTATTCTAAAGTTTTGGAAAGTATTGCTCTACAGTTAAATATGCTTTGGACTGAATTTCTGAACAGCTTGCAGAGACTACCACATAATCTGATGAATGCTATACTTGAAGGGTCGACCTCATTAATTGGCACTGTGATATCTGCCTGATCTCTTCCTTCCTGCTTCCCAAGAGAAGTGTCAACATTTAAAACTCAAGATTTGTCTACTGATATTTTTAAGGCATAAATAATTTGATTCATAAGACTTTGAAGTACCTATTCAATCATAATGTGATTACAATAGAGTTTCTCTCTGTAGAGTGAGGACAAATCCCTAACTGGGATTTTTGGAACAACTCACCACTCTCTTTCTCTGTTGGAAAAGTCTAAGTATTGCAATGCAGGATTGTGGAGAAACCTGAGCTCACTTGGATCTTAAATTCAATATGGAAAGGATAAGAAATGTCTGATGAGCCTTTAGACAACAGCTGCAAAAGGAAAATTTCTACCTAAGTTATGTATGATGACATTTTATGACCAATACAGAAAATTGTTGTGGAATTTTTTCTGAAGAAGGAAAAAAAAAAAAAAAGAAAAACCAAAACCCAAACTCTACTATTTTTGACATTATTCTGGTATCACAGGCAGGAATGGAAAAAATCCCCAGTAAATCCATCTTGTCCAACAGAGTTTACCATTCCATGTATGGCTAAAGTGACAGTTTGGATTTCTATGGACACATCTAGGAGCATGAGAGAAACATAATTTGTGAGAGCTTCTAGACACAAGCAGGATTCATCTGAAGATGTCAGCAGCTCTTCGGCTGTCGATACTCACTGGAGATGTAAGTGTTTTCTAGAAAAGATATGACTTGTTTTTTTATTCTAAGCTATTAATAAACAACTTTTTAAATTTCTTGAAGTTGTTTCAGTCATTCGCATAATTTGTTTTTCCTTTTCAAAAAGTTCTGCCGAGAAAATATAGTTGTATGTATGTAATTCTTGCTGCTCTTTTGCTTCTGCTCATTCTGATTATCAATTTCTAAATATCCCACAGCAATAGATCTCTCTCACCCCAGGAGACCGGCTATATAAAGATTACAGCCTTTAAAGATGCACAGTTCAATGCATAAAATATATTGCCATCCACTGTTTATTTTTTTAAAAACACTAGGTTATAAACTGCTAAAGAAGGAAAAACTGTGTACAGAATTCAGGTGAATAAATAAATTATATTTATATTATTACAGGAATAAATGTCTTTCATAGCACAGTGTCAAAAATGTAAGGAAATAGAAACAGTGCAAGGCAGAGTGTTATCCCAGGAATGAACTCTTGCTTGATCAATCTCACACCACCTTGCAACTTTTTTGATTCTTGATACATTCTTCTGACCTACAAAGATCTCAGAAATATAGATTCTTTTCAACTTTGCCATTGCCCACAAAGAAATCTAATGGCAGAAAAGAATGGGGCATCTTATCAGAGCACATCAGCCTGAAAAATAGAAAAGAAAAAGTTTGCTGGAATTTATGGCCAAGGGAAAAATATCCCTTGTTAAAAGAGGAAACTTTCTGCTTACAACAATGTGCCTCAAATATCTCCAAAATAAAAATTAACACAGAAGACGGTTTATCACAATATCCCAGGGGAAACCAAAAAAAACATTTTTCAGGCATTTGAGGTAACATGAAATCAAATAAACATTTATAAAAAGCAAGAAGAACTAAGTGTCTAAGAGTCTCAGCTTCAACGAATTCTGTGGTTATTAGTTAGGCTTTAATTCGCTGCAACTCTCTTCCTAATGGACTGGCAATTCTATTGGCTATTTAAGAATCAGGGCATAATACTGTACTGGAGGAAATACATTCTAATTTACATTATTCTGGCCTAGCAATGTTATTGGATATGATTACTCCATTCTGCCCTTCTTATGCACAACCTAAAGGACAACATACACTTTTAGCAGACATCCACAATAATTCAGCCTCCCCAATTCTGATATGGTCCTGCATAACAGGATTCAGCTGTAAATGTAAAAGATTGTTGTTGCTTTTAACACGGACATCAGAGTTATGGGTTGAACATAAAGACCCTTTTACATCCTCCAAGTGTGCATCCCACAGTGACTGCATGGGACTATCCTGCATCAAACAGGATGGTCCCACCCATCTTAAGGGACAGTCTCACACAGTAGTAAAAATGATGAAATAACTGTGTTAGAAATTTGTAAAATATATTATTCAGAGGGCTTTAAAAATCTTGCTTGGAAGTGATTAGATAAAAAAAAATTATCAATAAAACCAAAAAACCACAAATGCATATTTTCCTAGAATACATACTCTAGAAAGTTAAAAACAATAGGAATTAAGGTCTTGGCAAACACTTCCCTTTTTCTCGCAATTTTTTTCAGGCTTTGATATTTTCCATTCACTTGTTGCCTCTATATGTAGACACATTTTTATATCCCTTTCCTCTACAGACAGATCTCCATCTGTGGCTGACAATCCACTGAATACCCATCTTTTCCCAAATCAACACATTTAATATATAAGCAATCCTTTTCATCCCCAGTGCAAGCACGAATGGAAGCAAAGCCTACCAGCCTGATGAGAATCATGGACATTTTCCTGCTGGTAGGGCGTTCAGCATCTCCCAGATCGAAGGTTAATTAGCTCAGTTCTAAAATCCGCGTACATCCACGCACACAAAAAGTTTCCTCTGGTTTTTCCGTTTTCACTTAATTCAGATGCTATCATAATGAAAACCTCTTGCACTCAATGTGTATTATTTTTACATACACACCCCTAAAGGATCCAAGCCTTCAAAAGTTAGTTACACAGCCAAATATTTCACACACAGAATAATCAGTACCTACAATATGAAGACATGGCCTCCCACAACCTGGTGCAAAGAGCACTTCTGAAATATAAGAAAGGAGACAAAGTTCTGTGTGATCCCTGAAGATTATATACCCAGATATATTGTAGATTATCCAGAGATATACACCAGTGGTATCATTCCATACATTTCCATAGGAATATCTTCACTTAGATGTGTCCCTAAACTAGAAACAACTTCTTGTGGGTTGTCTGCCTTTCTGACAGTCTCTGAACCTCAACAGGGAATTTCCCAAAATCACCTGCTGATTACCTCCACAGAGCCATTCTCTATGGAAAACAACTTATAATTTCTCAAGTAACTTTTTTTTTTAATTCAATTTTGGTTTATTCCAAGGTTTTATTTTAAGTTTAACCTTTTCAATTGCCAGAAGAGTTTGTGTTTCTCTTGGAGATAACTGAATACTCAAGAATATCAGTCTTCCTTTAAAGAAAAAATAATTCTGGACTCGGTGATGAAAACTGTAACATTACAAAAGGAAAATGGAATGAAAAAGGGTCTGGATTTGGAAAAAATTGGCCAGATTGGATGGAGACCTCAGCAACCTGGTAGAGTGCATGTCCCTGCCTATGACAGGGGGGTTGGAACTCAATGATCTTTAAGGTCCATTCCAATCCAAACTGTTCTATGGTTCTGTGATAGGACGAAACAACTTTGGCAAATTCACCACATATTCCAGATCATTTTTTCAACTGGCAAAAAATGGCTTGCTTTTAAAAGGGATGTCAGACCTTGCAACCACCCAGCTTTTCTTGCCAATTTTTCAGGACTCTGGAGGTATGAGTCATGATAAAATGACTCATAAAAGATACCATTTCAGGCATTTGATTGAATATGCACCCTATATGAGATGGGGGTAGGAATCTTCTTGTAGAAGTTCCATATTAAAGTACATGTATAACTGATCAGCTCTGTCCTTACCCTGAGGGAGACATAAAGATCAGTGAAAGGACACATTTTGAGACATGCTTACCACACACAGTGATAGGTTCTGAAACACAAAGCAAACCTTCACGGAATACACCAGTGTTCTTCAGCTGCTGCACCTTTTGAATGTGTCCATGGCTTAAAAGCTGCTGCATGGCATAATCACCCTGTGAAGACTTTTCCCAAGCATGAAAACATACAGTGGGTGCTCAGAAGATAGTCCATGTAATCTTACCCTGTTCATAAACATTGACTTTTTAGTGTGTATCTATTTCCAAGGGTCTTTGAAATTCTGAGTGTCCTTTTTTCAAGTGGCTGAATAAGAATAGTTATAAACATTGGCATGTATACGTGCTGTGCTCAAAGCTGAAGGACAAAAAAGATGGGCTGTTGTCATTGCACTGCCATGCAATTGCTGTGCAGCTTTCTTTAGCCTTGTAATGCAGGGGGTCAGATAAAATAGCCAGGAAGGTCCCTTTTAATTGGAAAATCCATTAAATAGACAGGGAGGAGTGGGAAATGTATACTATGAAAAATACAAGCATTACCCTAATTTTTGCTTCGAGATCATATGCTGGAAAATATTTACCAGAAATAAACAGAGCTCAAGGCAAGGGTCAAGCAGCAGAGAGCTGAACAGATAGTGCACCATTAATATAAAGGATTATAGTCAGTATATGACTGAGAATAATTCTGCGGATGCTCTGGCAAAGACAAACATACAAAAGGCTTCTAAATGAAACCAATGAAG
The DNA here is from genome assembly GCA_013398855.1 of Mohoua ochrocephala. Lineage (NCBI taxonomy): Eukaryota > Metazoa > Chordata > Aves > Passeriformes > Acanthizidae > Mohoua > Mohoua ochrocephala. The sequence goes on along the minus strand of VZTA01025149.1, from coordinate 60,751 downwards.
CGGGAGTTCTGACAGTTTAGCAGCACACTGGCATGGTGCAGCTGAAAAAGGAAAAAAAAACACCCACTGGGGGAAAAAAGTAATAAACTCTTTCTACCCATGGGCAAACTTCACAGCAGTTGAATAAGACAAATAGAAGAAAGCGTCTGCTGCTGCCCAGAGGGAAATGTAATGACCCGAGATATGACCTGCCATAGAGAGAGCCCTATGGAATAAGACAGAAGTAGAAATCTGGGAAGTTATGTGAAACTAAAATAGGATCTGAATTAAGCCCAAGTCAGCCAAGCACTGATGGAATTGAGAGAAAATTTTGATAAAGCGCTGCTGCTCCCTTCCCCCACCTGAAGATGAATTATTGCCCAGGCTACTCAAATCCAAACCTAACACATGTAATGGGGTGTATATTGCAACGGAATTGTCACACTAGCATTGTTTATACGGGGAGAAGGGTAAGTGTAGGAGTCTCTGAACAGAGATTGAGAGTGGCCCAGCTGTTACATCCACATACTATTAACATTGAGCCACCAGGACTGTTTTTAAGTGTGAGACGGTATTTTTTGTTCTCTCTGCAGTACAAGCCCTTAAACTTCATAAGGACTGTAAAACTTTACTTTCCCTGCTGAAACAAATCACTGCTGTGAGAGAAGTCATTGTTTGTGCAAAGTCTGATTTAAGAATTGCCTTGTTTCTGTTTGGTTGGGGTTTATTTGGGGTTTTGGGGTATATTTTGATTTTTTGGTTTTGGTGAGTTTTCTTTTTTTGGTCTTGTATATCAATATCAGGAAATGCAGGCAGGGCAGCTTTTAAGGATAAAAAAGATTTCCCAGTGTAAAAGATCCATGTACATCTTTGGCTGGAGTTCTTCTCAAGTAGCAGACAAACAGTGCAGAAAATATTTGAGTTATGGATTAGAAAAATAGTGATTCTCCTGTTTCTAAAGGTCTCCCAGGTTTATTTATTTTCTGAAAATAATAGAGCTCATTTTTCATCATCCAAGGTAATTAAGCTGAACATCAGCATGCACTCATTCTCTACTGCTCTTTCTTTTTCTTTCTGGCAGTCTTTATCTATTTGACATGAGAGATTAACATCATTCCTTTGAAAGAAAGTATCTGGTCCAAATTTTCCTCCACAGTCTCACATCCTACAACTCCTTTTAAAACAGACTGAAAAAGTGAACTTTTCGTGGAAATGCTAGGATGAAACCTGTTGACCCATCCTTCTTCTTCCCCTTGAATTGCTGAAATATTTGTTGACTATGACCTAAATCTGTCAATAGTTTAGCAGCCTTGAAGTTATATTTTCCAGTAAAGAAAGTTTCTGTGGAAAAGGGTAAAATTCTCCCCAGTCTGTGTTATAAGCTGAAGATTATAATGCACCACCTCTGTGTGCTTTCTTTGTATCTTTCCTTCTATATTTTTTTGTCACAAGTCTTATTGATATCCATTATACATATAATAAATTATTAAAATAAACATAGAGGCATCAAGATGTTTACCCACAAGATGGGGAAAGGCATAAAAAAGTGAGCATTTATTGGCTCCCATATTTGCATCTGAGAACATGGCAGAAGAGATTTCTTTTCTGAATCGAGAATTATATACTTGGCCCAAAATACACAGGCTTTTAAGCAAGAAAAGAAAAATAAGGTTAAAAGATGGCTGTTCATTCTTTTATTTTTTTTTTTCTTTATCCTCAATCGTTCTGTATGTATCTAATCTTATCTAAAGTTTCTGCCTTCATTTTATTCTTTGGTGATCTGTAACTATTTGTTCTTGCAGTGATGTTCTCCTCTGCCTTAAACAATTATTTCCCTTCCCTGTTGTTTTTTGTCTCGAGTTTGCGTATAAGAATCAATTATGTCCCTTTTCAGGCTTTGTTTTAAGTGCCTACCCAGGATGTGCTCTCTTGAACAAGTCTTTATTGTCTTCTGTCTCAAGGAAGTGCAGTCCAGAGATCTCTGAGCTAGAAAAAATATAAGCTAGTCTGCCTGCATGATTCACTGCAGCATCCCATGGAATCGCAAGTTTAGATATCAAATTAATAAAGTCTCTGTTGCGCAGTACTACATTCTTGCTAATAATATGCTTCCTTCTGCCTTCTAACCTTCCTCTCTTCCTCCTCTGCCCTGAGTGATCAATTTACACCCACATTTCTATTGTGCCTTTCCATTTTATCACCCCTCAATAATGTTCACCTCCCACTGAAAAAAAATCAGTGGATTAGTGTTTGAATATGATCATTGGAGGAACACACAGTACAACAGGGAAGAGAAATGCAGTGCTCTTAAAAGAGATCAATTGACAAAGGTGGTGCCCAAAAGGCAAAACAGAGTTAAGATAGATGATGTGAATCATTTTGGATTTATTGGACTGATAATGAAAGACACTGAATGTGTATCACATTTACTCAGCTCAATAAAAGTTGAGAACAGCGTCTGTTAAGAGCTGGATGGAAAGGGAAGCAGAGGGATATAAAACAAGTAATTAAGATACTGTGAGAAAGCACAATGAAGTCACGGAAATTAGAAACAGAAGGGATTTTAGGAATGGCTGCCTAGTTCATTAATAGCCAAAATAACATTTTCCCTTGTAGCACATCTTGTACAGGTTCTAAAATCAAGTTCTAAACGAGGACCATAAAATGTCCTTGCAGACATTTTGGAGAATGGGCAATCCCAAATTTCTGGTTCTCTTTCAGCCTAGGAAACAGTTGCCTAACAGCAAAGAAAATGAAGGCTAAAAAGCCTACAACTAAAATGACAGTCCCTATTCTAAAAATCACACTGACTACTCTGAAACTGGTTTGTACTAAAAAAAAAAAAAAAAAGAAAAGGTGATTTGTAAGGAAGAGGGGAGGGGGAAAGAAGTCACATAGTCCCCTTAAAGGCAGATGGAAAACTCTGCTGAGCGCCACTGTGGTGGCCACCTGCTGTGCGCTGAGTGGGGAGTGATAAATAGGGTGGGTAGGGTACTCTAGAGCTCTTTTACTTCTCATTTCTGCATATCACAGACTTGTGTCATGTCAATTCCTGTCTGCTCAGATCACTAAACTTGTGTTCCGCACTTCTCTGCTGATAGATGTTACACATTCCTTTGGGATCCCTCCCTATAGGAGCTGGGTATGAAAAGATCTTCTAGATGAAAAATGCGTTGAATGAGTATCTTGAAAATTTTCCTGACGACTGTTAAAGTGGGAGTCAAACTACTTTGGTTCATGTCATTGAAATCAAAGCAGTTTTTCTTGAAACACAGGTGAAATATAAGTGCTTGGAGTTTAGAGTTATCTTTTCAGTCTGAAAAATAGACTGTCACAGGGTTAGAGGTGAAATATGCAAGTACCTCAATCCAACTGGCATACTCCTATAAATAAATTTAATTTTAATGGGAATTTTCCCTGGCTAACAAATGACCAAGGAGCACTACATAAAGCCCAAAGGTAGTAGCTAGTATTTCAAGGACACTTTTTTCTTCCTGAAGGGGATTTCACTATCTAATATCTACACGTAGCAGTTATGAAATATACATAACCAGTAAGGTAGGGAGACAGAATAAAATAGTGAAATGAGTGCATTTCCATATCTGGAAATCATGTCAGTCCCTCATTTCTGTACATATCCCCACAAGTCAAGAACTTCACCCACAGTCACACATGCTAAAGTCAAAAATCATGTTTCAGAAGTGGCTTTGAAAACTTTACAAAATTCCCTTAGTGGAAAACATGCTCAAATACTCACAATGGTGTAAGGGAATTGAAAAAAAAAAAAAAAGGTGAAGAGAAAAAGGAACTTGAATCTATGTAAATATCACTGTGCTGATCTAGGGGTTTTTGATCACTCTATAAAAAAAGCTTATAAAAAGCTTTTTTAAAAAATTAAAAAAAAAAACTAAGCCCAAACAAAACCAGTAGCAGATCAGAAACACAAAGTTGCTGAACATCAGACTCTAAATCTAAAGGTGAGAAGGGTTTAATAGGCAAGAAAGAAATAATAAGTTTAAGTTTGGAGGGTGGGGGGGTAGGGGTTCAGGGAAAGAAAGAAAAGGACTCACAACTAAGCCTTAAATAAAGGAAAAGACATTTGTTATTACAGGGCATGGGACATGCTGTCACAGCTTTACAAAGTAGAAATCCTTAGATGGGAATGAGGGGGTAAGCCCAGCTGTGGCCAGTCACTAGTGCCATCCTCAGGGCCGCTGCTGGGGCTGACACTGCTTAATACCTTCAGCAGTGACTGGGACAAGGTGTCCTCTGGCACTTGGGTGGAGAAGTGGATGTGCTGCTCTTCAGATGGACTTTGGCAGGCTGGAGAAATGGTATGACATGAAATGCAAAGTCCAGAATTTAAGACAGAGCCCCACCAGGTAGATGTGCAGAGGTGCTGGCTTCAGAGAGAGTGGCTGGGAAGAGATGGAAGGGTTTTAGCAGCACAACAAAACACCATGGCCAGAGTTTTTCCATCCTTTACATAAACTTTCATTTCTTCATTTTTGCCACTTTATTTAAGAGCTGAAATAATACTGAGAAGAGAAAAAAAGGAAAGTAAAGGGTTAACACACTTAAATTTGACAGAGAGCCCTGCCATGTGTTTTGAAAGCCATTTGACAACACAGAGCAGGAGGTGTGGTGCCCTGTAGTTCAGAGGGTACATTGTTTACCATGAAATGCCGGATTTGCATATGGTAAGTACTTTCTTTTATTAAAAAGCAAGGCAAATAGTCACACAAACTCCTCTGTAAATAGCAAAGAAGAACACTTAGCCACCCAGGCTGAGGAATTACACCGAATGAAACGGGCAGAAGAATCTGGCCCAGGCATTGAAAAATACCCAACTTATCTCTGAAAAACTTAAGTAATTTTTCTTTCCTCTGTTTGGTGGCAGCTTTGCTCCTTTATCATCTGTACAAAATCAAAAAGAGGTGAACCCCTCCTGCACACGAGAAAAACCTCTTATTTAAAAATAAGATTTCAGTCTTGTGTGGGTTATGAAACCCTACTGGCAAACAAAGCTCACAGGAACCCTTATAACCTATAGGATACACAGTTTATCTTTGCTCTGATTAAATCTTCCATACATTTTAATCTCTTCTCTTTCTTTGCACACTTTATAATAACACTCTCTTCAAGCAACACTCTTTAATCTTATAATTTGAAAACTAATTCCATTTCAGCTGTCTTTTTGGCAAGTGACCTTTTCTTCTTCTTTTGCTACAGGTAAAAAAAAAAAATCCTGTCTTTCTGATTTTTATCCTCAGCATTCTGTATCTCAGAACTGTTCATCTATTGAGGTTTTTGTCAGCAATAATATTTCTCATTCTGAGTTTCTTGGTGAACAAACCTTAGAAAATGTTCCTTCCTGAGAGCCATTTGATTAATTTGTCTAAATGCATTTCTTTTGTAAACCAGGTTGATTATTTGAAAATGTCAGGGTCTGGTAGCAGATTTGAGAGCTATCCTGGCAAACACTATTGACCAAATTAAAAACAAAGTATAGAGACATGACAGCAAGGTGGACCAATGACTGGTCTGCCATCTGTCACGGATGGATTAAAGCAGTCTTTCTGTACTGATATGTAGGAGACACTAATTCCAATCCAAATACATGGATTGGCTCTTGCAAAAGGAGATTTACTGAGAGGAGAATTTTTTTCTGGGTAGTTGAAAGTCAGCTGTCATGTCACTAAAACAAGCTGCTCATCGTCATCCCAGGAAAACTCTCGTGTGCTATGTTTTATATTGTAACCACGACATCTAATTAATTGAGGGAATCATTACGAATGATTCATGTAAGTCTTGAGTGGTCTAAAGATAAAAGAATTAAGAGCCGTAAACCACTATTTTAATCTTCATAGTGTTTTTATCGGTAAAATGGCCATTGATCATACAAAGCCTGAAGGTCTTTCCCACAGAGAAGAAGTTAACTAAGGAAGATTTCTCTGTCAGTTAAAGCAGCATGAATCCAATTTAACTCCACTGGTCTCACATACATGCACTCCATACGGAAGCAGCATTACCACTCCATAAACAAAATCTCAGTCACTTCATCCCAGAAATTAAGCTGCCTCCATTATTTGATGGGGCTTTCAGATGGAGGCTGAGGCTGTGATCAGTAACATTTTTGGAGTAACAGCTCTCTCACTTAGACACAGACAAAATTCAAAATCTTTATTTACGCTGGGTGACACTAATACTATTTGGAATCTTTCCCAACACCCTGGATGATGGGGTAAAGGACACCCTCAGCAAGTTTATGATGACATTAGACTGGGAGAGTGGTCAAAGCAGGGGAGCCTGTCAGTCAGAAGGACTTGGACAGGCTGGAGAAGCAGCCTCACAAGAACTTCGTGTGCCGTGTTCTTCTTGGGTGTCTCATTCCGTGAAAGATGTGCAAAGTTTAGTGGAGGTCGCCAAGCTGGCCAAGGACCTGGAGCACATGGAATCCCAAAAGTAGCTGAGAGAGGTGGGTCTGTTCAGCCCGGAGAAGGTCCAAGGTGGAGCTTAGTCTGTTTACACCTACCCAGGTGAAACACAGAGAGAGGAAGAGACAGTCTTCTCAGGAGTGCAGAGAGTGGAGTGAGAGGAAACAGAGATGAGTGAAAACATGGCAAATTCTGATCAGATACAGGGGTGGCAGGGATGGTGGTCAAAAAATAAAAGAAAGTGTAAGGTATCCTTATCTTTGTTGGTGTCTGAGAAGCAACTATTTAAAGATTTGCACAACCTACCATGGGCTCTGCAAAGGTTGGTCTAGATGACCTCAGGGGTTTTTTTCCAAGCTAAATTATACTGTGATGCTATAGCTGATATTTGGATGGCTAAAGTTTGCCCACTGAATCCTTCCTCAACAATTCTTCCCAGAAAAAAAGGTTAAACTTCTCAGCAATGGTATGAAGGAACTAAAACCTAAATTTCCTGGATAAATCTTGGTTTTGCAACATAAGGCTCTTGAAGGAAGTCACATTATCATTTTTAGGTTGCTGACATGTTAGCAACTCATCCTTCTACAAAAGATTTGTCAGATTACACAGAACTGGCAAATACAATAACACTGGACAGCAATAACTACCATGGTACAGTATGCTTTCATGTTTCATTTACCTCAGTGCTTTGCATTTAATTTTTTTAGTAAAAGAAAACTACTTTTTTCAGGAAAAAGTGCTTACAATAGTTATGACTATTTGTGGTTTTATCTCCCATTTCTGTACCTTGGTGACAGTTTGAATTCGCAGATTTAAGACTGGAAATTCCCTGGTTTGATTTCTGTACAACATAACAAAAAAGAGTTTCCCTCCCACAATTTCCATTTTAGAAATAGTTATAAATGTATCTTTCTTTAAATGGCCTTTACTAAATCATTGTCAAAACAGTAGCGTAGATATTAGGCTGAACAGGCCAATAAGAGAAGTCAGTATCCAACATATAAAACCTTTATAAATTGGGCTAAAGTCTAGGAGAGTAGAGGGGAAAGCACTGATTACATTTGTGGATTGATGCCTTAAAAAAAATTGGTGAAAAGATCATTCTGTCACAGGATGACATCTCTCTTCTATTTCCCTTTGCCAGCCAGCAGAGCTAGGGGGATCTGAGAAGAGAAAGCTGAGCTCTGAAAACAAATAATTCCAAATCTATATTGTCAGCTGCTGCCCACAATATAAATAACCTAATTTGCCCTGTACACAACCCTACAAGTAAATTATTCTAACAGCACCTCAGAAAAGATGAATTTTCCGTTGTGGCTGCATTATTTGCAGTTCCTGAACAACTGTTAAATGGGCAGGAACTTTTTTACAGTTCATTCTCTAATTAATCTAGAGACTTACTGAATGCCAGGGAAAATGCTTTGACTGACTGAGATGGTTTCTGTATTTGCTCCAGTGTGAAAGAAGGGAAAAACATTTGGCCTGTTGCAGAGCAGGGCCAGGGTAAGGTCTCTGATAGCCCTCCTGCACCAGAATTCCTTTACAGCTACACAGGAGAGAAAGCCTCAGCATGGCAAATGTTACACACACAGGTGACTCTGTGACTCAGCAAACAAACCCATTTTAACGGTGCCTCCACCTTCCTTCTCTCTTTAGTCCTTGCCTGTGCTCTATCCAATATGAGCTACAGCCAGACAAGTAACCTCAGCAGCCACAGGGACGGTCCCTTGACTTTGAGGGAAGCTGGCGCAGTCTGGCTGTCTGTGTGACACCCTTAGGTACCTGGGTGGCTTTGTCCCTGGGTCCTTTTAGAGACAGTCCCTCATTCTGGCTGGGTTACTAACTGTGCTGCAGAAAATTGGGCAAAATAGACCAGGAAACATAGAAACAATTCAACAGTCAAATTTTAATGCCTGGGCCACAGGCCCAGCCCTATTTAATTTACTTAGGTAGAACTAATCTAAGTATCCAAGAGCCCAGGATTATGCATCTTAAAAAAACCCAAATAAACAAACAAAAGAGAATGTTTATTAAAAATCTTCTCTTTCTCTTCTACCTGACAAATGCTTCAGCTAACTCACATGTCTTTATGTCAGCAGGAACAGCATCCCAAAGGAGGGGTCCACAGAAGGAAAGAGCTGGTGTTGGTGCTGTGTCATCCTCACTACAGGCATTTTGGAGGGTCTGCTCCAGTAGTGGTCTGTTAGTGGTTGGGCATTAGCTGTACGTCTTTTGGGTTACTTTCATCACAAATAAATACATTTTGGAGGATCCAAAACTGCTTCCCAATGTGAAGCAAAGCCTAGTAAGCAAGCACTTGCATCAGTGCTGCACACTCCCTCTGAACTTAACTGCTAAGGTACATGCATCCCTACAGGGCATGCAAAGGATCCCAAAAAAACAGATCTCGGATCATCCTAAGGAAGAAAGGAAATGTGTGAGGTTCAGTGAAAATCCTCAGTATAAGCGTGAAACATTTGTGTCTGGAAGAATGTCTGTGTATCCGTCTGAAAGGAATGTGGCAGCCCTCAGAAGTGAGAGTGGTGGTGGTGGGCTGATGGCATGTGTTGAAACAGCATCAAGGTATTCACTCACTTCTCGTTTTGGAGTAGGGAAGGGCATATTCCCCACTTTCAAATGGGGAGAATAACCTGTTTTTAATCTATGACTCCTGGACCACACACTGCTTTCCAGTGGGCTTTCTCAATTATGTTGTATTCCTTTGCAGACCACTTCTCTGATTGTCTCTTGTGATAAAGTACTTCCACACCTAAAAATAAAACTACTTCCTTAAGGTAATATTTTATATAGCAAAAGCCTTTGGAGTTTTGGTTTTCACATGGCTTACACTGATGAAAATAAAGATTACCACCACTGTGATAGTTAATTATCCAAGTTTAAATGAGACCGAGATGAAACATGAAGCAGGTTGGCTTTTTTTTTTTTTCCTGGTTCTTTTCAGAAACATCTTTGAAATTAGTGGATTTTTTCCACGTGAAAATTGGCTAGATTCTTGAAGTAGTGGTAACATCTTACTAGTATAAAGACGCAATTAATTTCATAATGTAAACTTACACTTGAAAAAATGCCGCTTTATGCTTGAGGCAGTCTGATACAGCCATCTCCTCCCCTGCAAGGGATTCTTGTGATAGCAATTTGCAAGCAGTTGGTGGAAGCTGTGTACATTTTTACTGAGATGATACAACATGATTATTAAAGTTCCAGGTAATAGCAAGATTCATTTTCACAGGTGTGTCACTGGTACTTCATAAAGGGAGTTGAACAAAGAAATTAAAAAGAAATTAGAATTTTAAAAGTATCCAAGAATGTGTAGGTAGGCTGTAAATGTGTGTATTCCTGCTATCAAGAATATGCACCTATGTAAGTGGTAACAAAGCAGAATTTAAGAAATAAACATTAAAAATTCACTTTGTGGTGAGAGAACCATAGATATAATTGAAAAAAAGAGAAGTGCAACTGGATAGAACAAAAAACTTCTACCCTATCAGGACAGTCCAAGGTGGGAGCAGGTTGCCCAGAGGGGATTTGCAGCCTCCATCCTTGGAGGGAAGGTCCAGTCGTGGTCTGATCTCACCGTTGACCCTGCAGTAGCTTGAACTAGAGACCTCTTGAGTTCCCCTGCAACATGAGTGAGACTTTGATATTTAGGATCTGGCATACTGTTTGTTATTTCATCATTTCTCACTCATGATGCCAGTGAACTTTTGGCTCACAGCACCTCGTTCTGACCACAGGTTGTGCATGTGCATACATGTATACATACATTTTTACACATGGGGAAGGAGGAAATCAACACATCAACAAAAGAGGGTACAATACCTTGTTATTGCTTGTCACAAAGGAAAAAAAATTCATAACAGAGTTAGAAAGTTTCAGTAACTATTAAGTGGGCAAGGTGGTGAGAGCACTAAGGAGTTAATTATTAGCTGTTTGAAGGCTGTTTGTTATAATTTACATGCTACATTTAGTGGCTGTACTGTAATGATGCACATTTACATGATAGTATTCAATAGTGTATGCTTAGCTGACAAAAAGATAAATGCCTGATCGTTTTTATATCTTAAAAGCTTTTCTAGCAAGCAGGATGACTAAGCCATTTGAAAAAGAAATCTATTTTCTTTGAGATAGCTTTGATAACTCCTTTTTTTCCTCCCCTAAGGACCTTTCAGAGGTGAAACCAAAGAGATGGTCACACTGATCATTTTAGATGATCCACAACAACAGGATAATAAAAGTATTATGATCAGCATGACCTGCACTGAAGGAAGGAGTCATACTCTGCCCAGCTCTGACCCTGTTATTCTGGTCTGTGACAATGCAGGAGGAGTTATTAGATTTCAGATAGCCTCAAGATCTCTTATTGATTGCAAAGACAGGTTCCTCTTCTTATTGACCACGTTCGTTTTGTGTGTTATAAAGTTCCCTATTTGTGCTTTCTTTGGATGAGAATTTTTATAGGCTGCTTATTTCATTGTTCTGGCAAGAGTGCCTCAGAAAAAAAAAATAAAGCTATATCTACAGATATAGGAATAATGAGCGAGCGAGCACGTACTTCACTGTAGTTCACCTATCTCTTAGATATAACCCTAAGAACTCATCACAAGGACATTTTATGCTCCCTCACCTCACTTTCTTAAAATGAAGTTCCCACTTTGCAGGACTCACTTTTCAGAATTCTTACCTTTTGAGTCTTTTTAAGCATTTCTCAGATAATTATGTGGAGTGGAATTAATCCAAAAGTTACATACCTTATCTAGGCTAGTCATCTAAGGCTTCTCTCCTGACACTGGTGAGAGACTGGCACCTCCAAAGGGCAATTTTCATACCATCCAAAAATAAGTGTATAAAAGATTATAAAAGGCATGAAATTAATTCTAACAGTAATGTTAAATTTTGAGCTTGGATACAATTTCTACTGAATTCATATCATATCTATACCCTACATGAACTTCATCTATTGCTTCATGTGTTAATTATTCTCATCTGTATTAAATATTCTGTATAACACTTCTGAAAATGATTGGGACAGGCCAATAACTAACTCTAAGAGCTTATCATGGTTTTTAAATGTCCTTTGGGAAATTTTTCATTGGAAAATGTTGATTAATTGAAACCGATCCTTTGGTCCGGGATGGAATTTCTGGTAAAACGCACAAAAAGACAGCTCCTCCTCTCAGAATAGCAAGTAGTCAAGTTGTAATACTAATTAAGTGTGGAAATCTTTTTCTTTAGGATGGGAACTTTATTCAATCTCTCCCATTCTAGGTATCTTACCTACTCCACTGGGATACAAGGTGATTTCATGGTCTAATGAATCTTTAATTAATGATAGAGATTTGGATAATTCCAGCAAAAAGTACTGAGGACAGCCAACAAGCTCACAGCTGATGTAGCTCATCTGGGTCTCTTGCATTTCTGTGAATTTCTTTGGATATCAGAGCTACTTGGGGATCCCTTCATTTTTTTTCTTAATTTTTATTCCCCAAAACACTGAAACAAAAGTTCTTGTGGATCAGCTGCAGACAATCTTTCACATAAAAATTTGTTTTCTTCTCCAAAGGAACAAGGACACATTTTAAATCTTTAAAAAATAGGATTAAAAATAATTTCTAGACTTCTCAGACTTCTCTTTTTAACAGAAGACATGGGTAAAATACGGTGTGATATTTTACAACATAAAAGCATAATGAATAAGCTTGATTTAAAAGTAAGCCATTATTTATAAGCATGTTATTAATTCTTTCATAGTGAAATGATGGAAGGAAAGGGGTAGTCCCATAGGAGTTGATTAGTGGAAAAACAGATGTGTTTAGTACAGGAAAAGGTGGCAGAGGATGAAATAAAGAAAGAATAAGGCGTGTCATAAACAGCAATGGACTGAACTAATAATAAACCTGAATGAAGTTGATGAAACATGGGGCTGAGGCAGCAACCAGTCAGCAGAGAATTTTTCAGAATACAACCCTTGGATTATCCTGTGTCTTCCTGGGAGCCTAGTAACTGAGTTTTGGTGAAATATCATATCTTGTATATTTTCTATGATTTTTAAACAAATCAGTACAACTCATCTCAACATTTGGCATCAACACTGCAGGTATTTCCAACTAAGACAGGCACCCAAGGCTCCCTTTCTGAAGAAAAATAGCTACAGTTTGGTTGCAATCCACCTGATCTATTTTCATCGTATTACGAATCACACAGTAGACAATGACAGTGATGGACTGTCTGGGAAGGGCATCTCTCTTAATTACAGCACTGCTTTTGTTTCTCTGCCTTTCCTCCACTGCCCAAGACCTGCATCATAGGAAACCTGTGATTTGTCCTTCCAGTGAACTCTTCCCTGACAGTGACATTTTTAAAACCTTTATGCTTTAAATAATTTCAACTTTAAATCTGTGTGGTTTCACGCAGTTCACATGAGTAACAGCATTATTTGTACAGGCAGCTGTCAAGCTGATGAACCCTGATTTATTCCTGGCTTTTGATAGAGAACATATTTCACCTCCACAAAACCAGTTTTGGAATGGCCAGTAGCTATAAGAACAACATATTTGTTTGGCAATATCTGTGAAAGAAAACCATGCACTCCTTCTATCCAAGAGAGTTCCCTTTCAACATCTGAGACTTCTGAGTCACGCAAAGCAAATTCTGTGACCAGCAGTCTGACAGCTTGACATCTATCCCCAATATTTGCTTTAAAAACTCTACCACTTCCATCACAATTCCAGTATATTTCAGAGAGGTCTATGGTTTAGGAAACATTGAATTTGTGCCATAAAAAAAAAGGTATTAATAAAGAATTTCTAAAATAATTAGATACCATGGAAGAGAAGCTGAAAATATACAGCTCTTTGCAGAAGAACAAACCGTGAGAGTGGGAGCAAGAAAGAGAAACATCTGCATTCAAATCTGGCTTATCCAAAAGCAATTTAAACTCTGTTCCTGTATGCTTAAAAGGAGGATAAGAAAGTTTAGGCAGTTATTTTGAGTAGCTGTCATGAAGGTTATTTAGTGAACAGAGTTTTGATGATGTTACATGGGAAGAACTCTGCATTCCACATTATTCAGCTTTGACAAAGAATGGTGAAGTCGCTTGCTAGAGATTTCAACCCACTCAAGAACAGAAGGGATATAATGTGTTGCTATATTTTTTAGATAACTCCCAAAACTGTGTGCTAAAAAATATTTTTTTGATACACATAAATACATACTTTAAAAAACGTTGATCTGATATCTTAAACTGCTTCTTTTTTCTATCACACTTATTATATTGCATAAAAGATTATAAAAAATGAAGTGAAAGAATAGACGTAAGTATCACTGAGAAAAAAATTATTCAATGCTGTATATGTATAGCTTTAAAGACAACAGAAATGCAGGATACATTAAAACAAACAAAAAACCAAACCTTTGACAAAATGAGATGATATTTAGAGAAGATAATTTTTAGCATATATCTAATAGCGTATTTTTAGCATAATACATTTTCATGCATTCTCTCATGTGTCTTTTATGGTCAATTGGCTTTTGGGTTGCACTTTTCAGAGAGTTTATTCATCAAGTACACTATTAGAAACAATCCAAAAGATACTGAAGAATTACAAAACAGTTTTAGAATGTCATACAAATTTTCACCTGCAAGAGTGGAAGTTACCCAGGAGAAATATACAAACCGGAAAGGTATAGTCCCATCCACTACTCCCTTTAATGACACAAAATTATCTTCATTAACGTCATTTATCAGAGGATCAGGGTCAGAAAAACAGAAATTTGTGCCTAGTCATACAGGTAAACAAAAAAGGATTTAAACTCGATCCTTGAGTTGAACTTGAAATAATCAAACACAAAGATCTCTCAATGTCTAATGCATCCATTAAATTATATGTTACATACTTTAATCTGTATATAATGAAATTTGTTCATCAGAGCCATAATTTTTGATTACTGTTTATATAGATAGTACAGAAAAAGTTTCCGAGTATGAAATAAGCTCTTGTACTTTATACTATGAACTTCGAGACATTTGTACGTGAGGGCTTCAGTTTATACAGACACATATTTTCTGTATTCTAATGTTATGCCTCAATGCTCAGGGCTTTGAGGAATAAAAGAATTTCCTGTAATGTGCTAGATACAATCTTCCAATTTTTATGGGCTTGTGAAGCAAGCATTCATAGCAATGTCAACTTCCCTTTAGGGATTATTTATATTTAGTGTGAAAAGTCATTAAAATTTTCAGTCATTGGATTTTCCAATAAGCCAACACATCCTAATGATTAGTACCACTTCACATTTCTATTCCCCCTCTTTATCAAAGCTATGAAAAACACAGCATTATCCTGAAATTTGACATGCAGATATAGAGGAAGTATTAATAAAGCAGTTGAGCAAACCACTTTCTTTATCAGACCACAAAGATATGTTCAAGTCTAAGCATTAAACTGAGCTTCCTCCCAATTACTTATTGCGGAAAATAACTGATTATTAATTAAAGCCTTGTTTGCTCTGGAGATTTTCTGCACCAGTTGCCACCGTAAGTGGCTAAATAACAGAATCGTTGCAGCAAGTGTAGAGAGGCAAGGCTGATATTTGCATTAGAAGTGTTTACCCCTTTTTTCCCAGTCTGAATAGATCCAGCAGTGCAAACAGCTGCTTCATTTGATTACACTGAGGATTTCAGGAGGGCAACTAGGCTGCTAGTCCCAAATAAAAAACCTAAGACCTCACCCTCTTGGGTTTCTGGCTTTGGTTTTTCCTCCTCACATCCCCTCACATATAGAAATATTATCGTTCAAAAATTTAACAGGTGCATGAAAAATGGCAAGTGTTCTCTCAGATGACTCCTTCTGCCTTGCTGTGCATCTGCTGTCTGAACTCTCAAACTCCCTTGCTGTTCGGCTTCTCGAGCATCTGTCATTTGACTTCCCAACCTTACCATTAGATGTCTTTGGTGTTATATTTTTTCTAGCATAGATGTTTCTCAAATGTTATCTCTGCCCACAACAGAGACTGCAAGGCAAAAAAAAAAATTGCAAGCAAATATTTCCTTTTTTATTTTCACATAATATTAATGTTAATTTTATGCCAAGGTCCTTAGATTCCACATCTTTTGGCTGCTTCATGGGGGATTGGACTATGTGTGAAAAAGATTAGGTCTGTACAAGCAATTCTTCTTCACTGTGAGGGTGGTGAGGCCCTGGCACAGGTTGCCCAGAGAAGCTGTGGCTGCTCCATCCCTGGCAGTGCCCAAGGCCATGTCGGATGGGGCTTTAACCAACCCGGTCAGGTGGACGGTGTCTCTCACCACGGCAGGGGGTTGGAACGAGATGATCTTCAAGGTGCCTTCCAACACAAACCATTCTATGATTCTTAATCTTGAAAACGCCTAGCCACTTATCGTACCACAAATATTTGTGTTCATGCTCTGGTTTTTTAAGAGTAATTGATTTATTTTGGCTGACTTGCAAGCAGAACTAACACTTTACAGGCATCTAAGCTCATACTTAAGCAGCGACATAAAGAGGTCACATTATCAGAAGCAGTGAAAGGTCGGAAAATTCTCTGAATTTTGTGGAAACTATAGGCCTTCATCAATTTTGAAAAACACGCCTTTTATACTTAAGTGGTGAACTATGGCATTTAATCTATGACCAATCTAAATGACAGCTAATGGGAGGGCAGATTTCCTGCAAAGAGCTGACTTGCTTTGCTTTGCTACATGGTCAAGTGCTTGGCTGTTGACTGTTGCTGTTTCAGCAGTGGCTGAAAGGGTCCAAAGTCTGAGCTCGTAAATACACCTAGCAAGAGAAACTCTCTTTACCCAAAATTCAGAGACACAGAAATAAAGTACAGGACAGAACATAAAGTTGTACAGGCATCATCCAAAGGAGTTTCACTGTCTATGGATGAGGAGGCAGAGATGCAGCAAATGGTACATTTGCTCTGCCTAGTATTTGATATTCCTCTACAGAGATTATGTTCCTGGGTTCTGATTTCCTGCATAAAACAGGCATGAATTTCACTGGATCGGTTTTTATGAAAGGCTGTGGCCATTCAATAGGTAAGGCTGTGATTTGAAAGTCAATAAAGACTGCTGCTGATAAAGCTTATAGCTGATGAAAAGAGGGTAAAAAAGTTTAATAGTGGTGACATAGAAATAAGTTATTTAGATAACTTACTACTGTGACTTATTCAATGTAACAAAATTGTGTCACAATAAATGAAAATAGTTTGTGTGGTGTATTCATGTATATTAAACACATATATAAACAATTAGAAACCTCCCCACAAGTATGGCTTAAGGTCTAAAAACTAATGCCTCATGATTGAATAAGTTACCTTCCATACAACTACACTGGAGAATGTGAGAAACATTGTGGATAATTATACTCTGGGGAAAAGAATAAACTCTTTGGCTGTATCTAGACCATCTTCTAAGAGCACCATGAAGTTTCTTTTATGGATGTTGTCCAACAGAAATAAGAAGAAGTTCTGTTTATGTCCGCAGCTCAGGCGGTTGTTTTAATATAGTGTAAACATAGATCTTGCAATGAGACTTTTAGATGTGCTGAATCCTACTACACTGACAACAGAGACAAAATCATAGAGCAGACTCAGAATCACATATTGGAAAAGACCTCGAAGATCACTGAGACAGATCATCCAACTGCTAAACTGCCACTACCAAGTCCAGCACTAAACCATTTCCATGAGTGAACCATTTCCCTAAGTGCAACAAGTACCTCCAGAAATGATGACTCAAACACTTCTGGGCAACCTGTTCCAATACTGGACAACTGTTTCCATGATGAAGTTTTTCCTAATATCCAATCTAAACCATCCCTGGTGAAATGTCCTCTCATTCTATCACCAGTCTCCTGGGAGAAGATAGCAACCCCCACCTGGGTACAACCTCCTTTAAAGGAGTTGTAGAGAGTGGTAAGATCGCCCCTGAACCTCCTTTTCTCCAGGCTAAACATGCCCAACTCCCTCAGCTGCTCCTCATTAGACTTGAGCTTCAGACTTTTCACCATCCCTGTTGCCCTTTTCTGGACATGCTCCAGCATCTGAATGCCTTTCTTGTCATGAGGGCCCAAAACTGGACACAGGACTTGAGGTGTGGCCTCACCAATGCTGAGTACTGGATGACAATCACTGCCCTGGTCCTGCTGGCCATGCTATTTCTGATACAAGCCAGGATGCCATTGGCTTTCTAGGCCACCTGGACACACACTGGCTCATGTTCAGCTGCTGTCAACCAGCACCTCCAGGACCTTTTCCACCTGGCAGCTTTTCAGCCACTCTTCCTCATCATGTAGCACTGCCTGGGATTGCTGTGACCCAAGTGCAGAACTTGGCACTTCACCCTGTTGAACCACATACTTTTGGTCTTGGCCCATTGATCCAGCCTATCCAGATCCCCCTGCAGAGCCTTCCCACCCTCCAGCAGATCAACACTCCCACAAAACTTGGTGTCATCTACAAACTGACGGAGGGTGCCCTCGATCCCTCGTCCATATGGATGATAAATACATTAAACAGGACTGTCCCCAATATTGAGCTTTGGGGAACCCCACTAGTGACTGACCCCCAGTTGGTTTTAGTTCCATTCATCAGCACTCTCTGGACCAGACCACAGAGCTCAGTTTTCAACCCAGCAAAGAGTGAACCTGTCCAAGCCATGGGCTGCCAGTTTCTCAAGGAGAATGCTATGGGAAATGGTGTCAAAGGCTTCACTAAAGTCCAGGTGGATGCATCCACCGCCTTTCTCTCATCCACCAAGAGGGTCACTTTGTCATAGGAGGAGATGAGGTTGGTCAGGTAGGACCTGCATTTCACAAACCTGTACTGGCTGGGCCTGATCCCCTGGCTGTCCTGCACATGACATGTGTTGGCACTCCAGATGATCAGCATCTTGAAGTACTTTTCAAAAAATAAGTCATTGCTCAGTAGGTATAGCAGCCCTAAGACTTTGTAACAAGATTTGATTGCCATCAGTATGAAAAAATATTTAACTTTCAATACTTCGAGGAAGTTAGAAAGACAAAAAATGCAACTGTGACATTTGAGGAAATGAAAAGTCAACATATAACAATGTAAATCACACATAGCAAATACAGCTATAATAAACATACCTTTATCCATCTTAGATACAATGACAAATACTTCTAAAATTCAAATTATATTTTACAGCCTAAGTAAATATTAAAAGGCCGCCAAATCTGCTAGCATAAATCCCCGTGACCTCACAAGTTTTCACCGCGTGTATTAAATAAAATGAGAATGAACCATGAAGGCATTTTTGCTCTCCTGAGAAAACACACAGGTAAAAAGAGATAGTTTTATCAGCTGCTTTGGAACTGTGGCTTTGTCTACAGGCAGGTTTCACATTATTTTAGTGCTAAAGTTATAGAAATGGTCATACATTATTTCCATGGTGATTGCACCCAAAGTGCAGTAACGCTGGTAATCAATTACCAAAGACAGCGCCTCATAGATCTTGTCGTTTGAGAGAAAATATCCCACCATGAGAGTAATTTATACTTGGACAGGTGTGGTCACCCTCGTAGTGTGTCACTTGCTTCAACTGGCTTAGTTGTGGCTTTGCAGGCCTCACTAGGGAACACACTTAGCCTGTAAGGTCAGGTTGGACAGAGCTCAGAGCAGCCTGATCTAGTAGAAAAGACCCCTGCTGGTTGCATGGGGTTTGGTGTAGATGATCTTTAAATATCTCTTCCAACCCAAATTAGTCTCTGATTCCATGTTTCTATGTTAGCCATCCGCAGTGATGGCATATGTGCATACATTCACCTTCTGTGCAAGGCAGTGGAACTTCTCAGTGAAAGGTGCATGCAGTGCCACTGGGGCAAGCGCGTGCCCACGTGACTTCGAGAAAACAGCTGAAGGTCTTGACAGTTCATACTCTTGTTTTCCCCCATCATTTTTCCCCCAGGCCATCAGATCACTTCCATTACTGTTAGTAATCTCAGTCTGTCCCTATTAATAATGTTTGAGCAAGCCTTGCAGAACTGCAGCAGTAATCAGTGTTTCAAGCTGTAACCCTGACTACACCACATACTGAGGCTTAAAATTCCTTTTTCTCTGATAATTTGAAGCATGATGTTTAATATTTATTGCAATGCATATTCTCAGGAGATGACAGCGGATGCATGATAAATATGTTATCTCCCCCTGAAACAAACAGACATCCGTCTATCCCGAATACGGTGCTTGCCAGCTGTGCATATATAAAGAGTAAGTGTAAAACCAGCTGTTCTGTCAGTTCATCCCATATAGAGAGGTTGTCACTGTAATCACTTTGGCTGGGAAAATTTCCAGTCATCTCACTGCTGCTCCTCATGAATCACACTTGTCAGGAAAACATCGGCATCTTTTATATAGTATTTGGTTATTTTTTGGATGAATGCTACAAGTGTATTTAGGGCAATTACTTTCAGGACTTGGGAGAAATCAATTGATAACACTAAAAAACATGTGTCTGGCTCTCCATTGAAGTAGCAGACGTGATGTTTGAATTAAAGTATAGAGTTATCCTTCCAGTGCACTCCATCAAAACAAGCCCCAACAATAAAGCTTCATACAGTTTCCTGAATTTATGAAAAATGGACAGGTTGGAACAGTTCTGAGAAAAGCAGTAGCGGGAACTGGTCAGAGATCCAGAAAATAGTGCTAGGAGGAGAAATCTTAACAAATGGTGCTGCTAAGGAAAAAGGAAAAAATGACTGAAGGTATGAGAACAAATTTCAAATAGTTTGAAGTGTGGCACAAAAAGGCAATGATTTGGTCTTGTTTAAATTTAGTGGATCATCTGTGGCAGTAAAGATTCAAGCTGGATATTAAGAGACAATTTCTGTGGATTAGGAAAAATGGATTTAAATTAAATTTAAGCATATGCTAAGTATCTAAATACTTGGATAGAATCCCATGGCATCTATTTGTAAAAATTCTTTAATTTTTTTCAGCGCAATATACATAAAGATATACCTGATAGATTTTATAAATATACAGCAGTATAAAAATAGCATTTCTGTGGAAAAATAAGAAGTATGTAGTGTGACTCTGTGGCTCTCTGTTAGTACTGCTAATCTATAGAGAATGGGTGGACAAATTGCATTTTTAACTGAAACCAGAAGTTTTGATTATGTACAGGTACAGCAGTGCCAGGGAAAACAAGCGCGTCGTGCCTTCTTCTGGGATTAGTGATGTCAAATGTGCCAAGTCCAATTTTTCATTGATGCTTTACCTGGTAAAGAAGCTTTTCTACATCCTCCAATAGTACCTGGCTCATGAATTGCACATCATCAAAGTGATTTTCTCCTCCTAACTTTTCAGCATTTCAAGCCTTTTCCAAAGGATCTTTGATTAAAACTGAAATACCTTTGATGAAATAGCACATTTTGATGGTATTTTTAAAGGGAAAACCGCTTCAGTAGAGCACAATTTTTCTGAAGTATTCAACATGAGAAATGGTTGAGAATATTTCTTTAATTAGCTACTACCTCTTGTTCTAAAACAAAATATTTCTGCCTGTAGGGTCCAGGGTCTGCACCTGAAAATATCACGTTTAGTAGCATAAGTCTATTTCATTGTGGTTTGACTTTCAGATTATATTTTTATTAATTAGCTATTACAGTTCTGTGTTTGATAATGTGGATGTACAGGTGATTTTTACGAGTTTTAAGTTTATCGACACAAATTCAAAAGAGTTGGGTCATTACCACTGTAGTTAGTCAATGTTTTGTAATATAAATTGTTGTGATAATCTGTTCTCTAGGAAATATCAACATTTCTCATCCATTTGGTTTGAAAATATTTTTGAAACGAGGAAGTGTCTTGGCAAAGGGAAATTCTGTTTTTACCATAATCACAGATGATGTAATTGGGGCTCAGCTGCACTATTCAGAGCTGTACCATCTCAAAGCTCAAGGATAAATTTATTCTCCATAGATAAAATGGTAAAATGTTATAGGATGTGAAGAAAAGTGGGTTATGAATACCAGAACAAACTGTACATTTAAATTAACTGTAGTTCTGGTGAGTCTCACTAGATTCACAGGTATTTTTGGATGTCAGTTTCTGATATTCTCTGACCCATACAAGTCAGTCATAAGAAAAAGCTAAATAAAATATAGTCACAACTTTTTTTTCCCTTTTTTTTTTATCATTTTGCCATTCCCTCTGCCCTTTGAATTAAGTCTGGTCTTAAAATAGGATTTACCTGGATTTATCATCATTGACTTCTGCAATATAAATAATACCTATGGGATTATTTAAATTCTTCTTAGTGTGGCATTTCTAGTGTGTACACAATCAGGCAAGAGTGTGGTTTAATTTGTTGGCATTCATACATGTGCACATCTGTCCACTCAGACACAGTTTCTCATTTTACATGGTTAGGAAGAAAAAGGTACATGAGGGAGGAATCACATGGAGCAAAGCCAGGGGAGCACCTAACAGAGCCATGGACAAGGCTTTAGGAGATTGTTCCTTTCATAGATGTTACAGTGATACTTCACAGAAGCTTTGATTTGCTGGGAACAGGGGCTGATGCAGAAAACTGGGCTGTGCAAACTCTGTTGGAGTCTGTGAGCTGAGCCATGAAATTTTCTTCATAGTTGCTGGATTCAAGTAAACAACTTCAGGCCTTCTTGAGGGACAGCTAAATTTTAAAAATAAATAAATAAATAAAAATCTTCCACAGCCTACTAACCATCCTATCTAACTGGAAACTTCAACTTCTAAACTACTTGCTATTTTAGAAGTATGTGTGAAATGCATGTGATCAAGCTTTTACCATTATACTGGGATGTAGATGCAGAAAAAGAAGCAGCCAGCTTTGGGGCAGGGATCCAGCAATGTCCTGAAGAAATCAACCAAAAATTGACTAAGATGGTCAGTTTGATGTTTACTCTATAAACTATGCTAGGAGTAAACAAGGTTAGTTATTCTTTCAAAATAATTAAATAACTAAAAAGACCAGCAGTTCCCATTACATTTTGAGTGTTTTCACAAGTTGAAATTAGTGGATTGGTTTCCACAGTGTCTTATCCCACCAGGTGTAAATGCAGTGCATACCCCTCAAAACACAAGAGAAAAGAGAGGAAAGTTGACTACACTCACAAACACAATGATATCACTCATATGCTTCATGCCAGGTCTTTTCAAATATCATACTCTTTTTCTTTCTTTTTTTCTTTTCTTTTTTCTTTTTTCTTTTTTTTTTGTTGAATGAGGATGTCTGGCTGTACCTCATACCTCTAGAGACCAGTGGAGCCTCTGTGAAGCCAAAGGGCTTCAAAACTTCAAGATGTGGCAAGCAAAGAAAGGATGAGATTCAGGAAAGAGATGGGAGTCTGGACATTGGCTGAGTGCCTGAAAAACTGCTGAGAGAAGCAAAAAGAGATACATTAGAAAAAAAAAAATCTCTGAAAGTCACTGAAGATTTTGGGGCAACCAGAAATTCAAGCTGGTAATAAATTAGTTTTGAAGCAAAGTGCTCTGCAAGGCCATGACAAATAGGTGAAGATGTGTCTATGAACTTTTATTCACTCCTCTCTCATAGTCAACTTTGCAGTCACTGTAAGTTTCACAGAAGTTAGCTATTCTAGTTCTTGTTCAAACTTGACTTTAGAGATTACAAACTCCCTTCTGTTTTGGGTATGCTCTTTAACAAGAAAAATATTTAGGTAGAGTCACATTAGAGCTCTGAATCCTGTTCCAAATCTGTTTATGCATGTATATATTTAATTTCCAAAACATCCTATGGCAAAGATAACTACAGTTTAGTTGAGCATTCAATTCACTTAATCAACAACACTCTTGATCTTAAAGGCTCTACCATCTTTTTTGGTCCTCTCCTTTTTCCTCATGCATGGAAACGATGCATAAATTGTCATCGTAGACATCATCTTTAGCTTTTCATAAATCAATATGTAACCTGTTCAAAATAGGGTTTTCAGGACTGCAGGAAATATTGAAGATATGGGAATATTATGGACAAATGCATTTACATAAAGATGTGTTCTATTTTGGATAAAGTAAACTGCTGTGATAACTTTATAAAACCAATCTGTCATATTTATTTCTGTGAATATTAACAAGTTCAAGAAGTGATAATGAAATTATTACAGTCAACAGGGAATTGGTAACAAAAATATCAGTGATATAAATAAGTGGGTAAATGAGGATTTTCCTATTTCAGAAGTCAGAATAAATGCTCTCCTGATGGAAGTTGATAATAATGTTAATGATTAACTGGGGAAGAAGAATTTTCTGTCAATGTTTCTAGACATTTTCTGTTCCAGTGTTTCTAGCTAGACAATGTTTCTGTTAGAGAAATTAAAAGAAAGAAACATGGTAAGATGTCCTCAGGTGCTATGGGGGGACACAGTCATTAGAACATTTTATGCTACCTGATCTCAGGGAAAGCATTTATTTAGTCAAGGAGAGCTTTGCTGTACACTTTGTCAGATTTCTTGTCTATTGTGTACATAGCTAGGTCTCATGATATATCAATAAAAATTATAGTCAAAATAAAAACAATAGCTTTAGCATTCCATGGTACAATTCACTATATAAGTGGATATAACAAGTCCCACAAAGCTTCTGTTGACTTCAGTCACTCTAGGATTTCTAAGGCCTGTGCTGTGCTGAGAAATTTACAACCTATTTTAATAAAGTATGTAAGAGTATTATTTAATCAGAACAATGAGCAGAGACCAAGGTATTTTTTAATACGTAAGGAATGGATGTGGTGACATGCAGGACTGGAAGTTCATTTTAGAAGTCCTGTCTTTCTACTGTCAAATGTTGCATAAAACTCAACTTTGGCTGGAAAAACTGTGTGCAGTATCAAATTCCTTACAGACCCACAATTGCAGGATCAGGCTGATTGCTTTTACACATTGATTTTCATGTTCAGATTCATTGATTCATCTCTCAGAAGGATAATGACTTTTCTGAAACTAGTTCTGTTAAACTAACATGAGCAATTGTCAGTTATCAACACTCATGCTCCATGTTTCATCAACGCTCTTAGAATCATTATGTTACATCACCTTTGTGCTTATTTATAGCTTGAGTTTGACCATGTTCCCTTATCCTCAATGTGTACAGAGGAAGGAAGGCAGGAAGGAAGACAGGAAGGCAGGAAGGCAGGAAGGAAGGAAGGCAGGAAGGAGGGAAGGTTGATTGCATATGCTGTCTCTCTGTATCAGAACAATCCATTTGGGAAAGACTGTACAAATGATTGTGGCCTTTGCTCTGTGAGAGGTCCGCCTATAGAGAGAACTTTGGTGGCAAAACTCTAAAGAAACACGTAAATATATACAGCAGAGCCAACAGAGAGCTGAAGGCTCCTTTAAGAATAATATATTCCCTTCTTGTAAAGGTCAGCTTGTGTCTGCTGTTCTCAGCCAGCTCTGGAGAGCTCAAGCTTGGCTCCATGTGTTGTCACAAAAGCTTTCCAGAGCATTTTCCCCACTTAAGGAAAAAAACCCAGCAACAATGCTAACTGAAATAAACTGTCATGAGCAATGAAATGCTCATTAACTCTAACTGCCAGCACTTTCACTTTTCATGATAGCAATGAAAGGATAAATCAAGGGAATCAAAAACTTTAACAAACCTACTAAGAAATCCATACATTTTGACACCCCCTGCCCCCTTCAGCCAATGCCAGTAGCAGAAAATGAAATCCTTGCTGTGTTTCTGTGTAAAGAAAAAGGCAAGAAACAGCCGGCCTCTGCTGACCTCCTCACCTCTATTAAGCTCCGACTCCATATGAAATGTGTAAGTAGCTCTGTCCTATATGAGATGGTGGAAATTGCTACCTTGGAATACAGACAGCACACTTTGTTTTCTGGTTTTGCATCTGACTTATCACAGCCTAATGAAATCAGCCAAAATTTGATTTTCTTAACTATATTAGATTGTAATCTGCAAGGGAAGAAGAGGTAGGTCAGGTTCTCTTCCATTGCTCAGTCATCTGTTAATCAGTTCTCTTAACAGGAAAGGTGCTTGAGTGGCACTAGTGGAAGAGATGGCAGAATACATTCCTAGGAAACTGGACCTCTCCCTACCAGCACTAAAAGCAACTGATAATCTAACAGTCAGAGAAAAACATCTGGCTTAGTACTCACAGACTCATCCCAGGTCAGAAATCATTGGGTTTGTTGCTATCTCTTCTTCTACGGCCCTAAACAAATTTTTTCATCTCTCTCTGCTCGTTTTGTTTTCAGGCCCTCACTTCTTGTTCTAATTACTTTTCAAAACCAATAAGCTTTCCCACCTCAGGTTTTGTAGCAACTACCACAGGTAACAGAATCCCAGTATTTTTTTAATCAATCCAGTAAAGTTAGAGTAATTAACAACAGCACAAAGAAGACTTGGCAATTTTTTTTTACTATATTGTCCTAGTGTTTTTTGTTAAATTTTTACCTTTGCTGAAATAAATCTTTCACACGCTTTCACCATAATTTTTAAAATTTGTTGACAATCCGCTAATTACTACAAAAGACAGAAGATGGTCTGGGTATAAATCTGAATCTGGATTCTGGTGAGATTAACAAAGAACTTCACGTGACAAACACTCATGAAAAGAGGTAAGATTATGGTCATATAAAATATTTTCGATTATTAAAAATTATTCAAGAGCTTCAAATAACGTCATTTCCATACATCTTTCACATATTTTTCACTTCATACATCTGTTTTAGAATTACAGTACACCTGCAAATTTCATTTTGTTAGAAGCATTAGCAGATGCTAAAACCCATTTATAGACAAACCAGCTTAGACCTGGGAAGTATTAATGTCCCATTTTGAAAGAATCCTGACAGATTTTGAGGAAACCATGCATTTCTCACAGTATCTGAGTGACTCAGTTCTTCTGGAACACTATACGTATTTTCTAATGACATTTGTATTCTTATTTATGGGAGGGCTACCGATTATAAGTGTGCAGTTTTAATGGTAGAGGCAGATGTTTCTGATAGTATGGAGAGCTAGATACTGTGATCCTGACTTGGATACTTGAAGGGCATTAATCTCATAGAGTCACAGAATGGCTTGAGTTGGAAGGGACCTTGAAGATCATCTAGTTCCAACACCCTGCCATGGGCAGGACATGTTCCACTAGACCAGGTTGATCTTGAGACCATTTGTCCCTACTCTCTCTATAGAGAACTTCAATAATTGTTTTAGTAGGTCAAATTTAGATGCATAAATTGGGTGGGTGGAGAAACCATTCCATGATTTTCTGCTTGTTGCATGGTCTCTAGATATGTTCAGCCACCCAGAGCGCTAAGCTTTATATACTAAAAATACCATGCCCAAAAAGTTTGCAGTCAAAACACAGGAGACAGAGACATGATGGGAGGGAGACGGAAGTAGGGAAGATGGCATGAATTCAAATAACGGGTTAGACATGGGGCTGGAAATAAGAATCACATCTAGAAAGTCTTAGTCCAGTCACAGAGTCTGCAGAGCACACTACCATTAACATCTTAAGCACAGTGCTAGAGGCTAAAGGGAGGGAGCACATCAATGGCAAGGAAAGATCTAGAGTGAGACCCTCTACCTTGGCAATCCCAGAGATGGGATCAGTCTGGGAATAAGAAGGAGAAGTGTACATCCCTGGCTGACTGCACAATGCCAGCTGGCATCCTGTTCTGAACACTAAAATGTTTCTTTTTTTTTTTTCTTTGGTTTCTGATATTTTATGGCAAACTAAGCTTCCCATTTCATCATATGCAGAAAATACATAACAAGTCTTATTTATATTGTTAATAACTCCTAAGCAGCATCTTTTTTTCATTTTCCTGCAGAAAAGCTACTTTCTTTATAAAGTAAAAAAAAGTACAAATCTTCTGCTCAGGATTGTCTAGAAGCAATCTGCATTCAGTGATTGGATTATGTACTAACAGCATTACTTATCCCCATCTGAGAGGTACCCTACAGGGAAAAGCTCCAAAGAAAGACACTGCATTAAGGGAAGATTTGGAAGTCTGATTGCATTCTGTTTCCATCTCTCTGCAGGGCTGGCTGTCAATGGCATTCAGAGCTGCGCAGCAGAAAAGGAAAAACAACTCCCTTTCTTTAGCGTTGTGAGTCATCGGTGAGTGAAAGCGTCTTTACCCCAGTTTAAGGTCTGACCGGGGGATGTGATCCAGAGTTCATTGAGAATTTGCATTGACTTCATGCAAATTCAGATATGGCCTGTACTCTTTAGTTAGAAACTGATTATTTTACAGTATCATGAAACTGAAGTAATAAAGTGTGTAAATCTTACAGAGAAGGTGCAGTTCATAGCCATAAACATTCTCTCAAGCAGTGAATCTGGATCCAGATGGTATACAATATTAAACCAGAGTATCTGGATCCAGATGGTATACAATATTAAACTAGTGATATCTCTCTAAGCACATTTTAAAATAATTAATATTACCATGGATTTCCTCCAGACTCCTTCCTTATCATGAATATAGATCAGTATGTTCCCTTAGGAAGGGAAAATTGCAAATTTTCTGTGTTAACTGCTAACTTATTTATTTTCATCATCCAGTGATCTAGTAGGTCATGGCTTGAATTTTAAGGGTGGGAGAGACAGGCAGATTTCAATAGTTTTACACTGAATAGCTTCATGGAATTGTTTTTCAAATGTGGGGTAGCTTCCCCGAGTGTCTCCTGAATTTCTGCTGCAGTGTTTTGACTCTCTGGAAGAACCATCTACAGCCAAAAATTACAGAATTTAAATTACCACATGAACGTGTAGAAACACACAAAAATACACAAAAATGCATCTAGTCACACCTGAGTTTCAATTTATTTGAAACTACAACGTGGACTAGAAGACAATCCCCATCCTACAAAGATTCTGACTTTTCTGTCAGTATTTTTTAAATTTTTGTTTGTTTGTTTGAATACAGAGTTTAAAAAATGGAAAACGACCCAGTATCCGAATTCAATCTAATTTTCTACTAAAATATTTTATCCGCATGGACAGGAATTAGCTGCATTGCTTGCAAAAGGTAGGAACAATTTAAAAATCTTCAGTCTTTTTATACCACATATCACAGAGAAGCAGCTGGATGGAAAAACTAGAAGATGAAGAATGCAAATAGATCTACAAATTAAAACCAATGAGTTTTCTTGAACAGAATTTATTGTTCGTAGAACAGGGAGATTGGTATCTATTTTAACATTTGAGGGTCAGGATGTTCAGAAGCATCAGATAATTCAATCTCAGCAAAGGAAATGCAGCAACTGAATATCTGCCCTTTGGATTTCATATGCATAATTTGTTTATTATTTTCCTTCGTGTGAAATAAAATTAGCGTGGAATACTTTTCGCCCTTTGTGTATGAAAAACTGATTAGTGCTTTCTATTATTGAGCACTGGTAATTGTCCTAAGCTTATATTCAAGTGTTTTAATACTTAAAAAGTTCTATCGTCCTAAGGGGCTTCTGAATGAGTTTTTGCCTTGCTCAATCAGTATCTTCCTATATGTACAAACAGATTAAGGTCTTACTGGTACCAAGTCACAATTACCACATCTCTGCTATCTTTTTTTCCCATTAACATGTTTCCAAGTTTTCTGTCAGTCAAGATTAGAACAATATAATTTAGAAAGATTCAAATATGACATATTTTTAAATAACTCAGTGTCATTGTTTACCCTATTATACAATGTATTAGAGTTTGAGTTTGATTTTTTAAAAGGTTGAGTTTTGTTGTTAACTCTGCTACTTACTTGTTTTTGAATCTAGAAAATTCATTTTATCTTAATTTTCTCTTACTATTGCATCTTGAGTAAAGATTGCTGAATGGTCCCAACAGCTTCTACTGTCACTGTCATCAGAGCAACAATAATAACACACACCACAGCATTATAAAAAATACCTCCAAAAGCAGAAGTGAGAATTTATCTATTGCGCTTAGACAACTGACAAACATATCCCTTGTCTCTGCAGCCCTATATCTTTGCAAACCAGGCTAGAATGTGTTTCAAAGGGAAAAAAAACCCCAACCAAACAAAATAAAAAGAAACAAAAACACCTCATATAGATTAAAATATGACAAGGTAATATTACTAAAATGTTAGGTATCTACAGAAAAGGAAATGATAGTCTTTCTGATTGATGCAGCCTCTCACAGGGTCATCTAAAGATTTCAGAACAATGAAGACAAGTGACAGAATATTTTGAATTAATCTTAATGGTGTTAAAAATGATAGCAGATGATCTTGCTTCCAAAGTCAGAAATAAATCCAACCAGTCATTTGCTTTTTCATATTTTCTTCTTTTCCATCTACCTACTCCTTGTCCTTCACCTTGTTATGTCTCACTGATGAATATAAACTTTAAAAAAAAAAAAGTGCTGCACTTTTTATTCACATACTTTGTTTCTTTTAAGGTACACATTCTTCACAGACTGAGATAAAGAAGTTACAGACTTCAGCTTCATAGGAACGGATATTATGTTTTGATACTGGTTTATCATGACTTGCATTTCTTTAAGAGCATCTCCAAACTTTTTACAGTTTTAATATGAACTCCAAACTCCGGACCTTCATATTTATTCCCTTGCTTTCCAATGATCAAATATGGCCCTTGAATGAGCTTGGGGAAGGAATGCTGCATTTTGATGGTTGAGCTAGAAACCTGTGACAGTATATGGCATAAATGCATCTCACCTGAGACCTCACCTTACTGAGTAATATAGGGAAAAATAGAGGAGTGGAAGAGCTGCATGCACGACAAGATGGAATTTGTCTGGTCACATGATGGAGAAAGGGCCATGATGTGTCTCTGCATGCCTCCCCAGCTATGGGAGATCCACTGAGCGTGGGGTGGCAGGAGGAGGCCCTGGTCAGTGGGTGAGGCTGAGAGAGCTGTGCTCCGGGGATGTGGGCTCCGGGCACTGTCCCTGTAAGAGAACGGAACCGAAAGCCGAACGGGCACACGCCGGGAGGAGCTCGGCACGTCGATGGATGTCCCAGCCCACATGGGCCCATTCACCTGCCTTCAAGACTCTGTTGTGAATTTTCTAGGCCAAATGGAAGAGTCAGAGGCCCAGATTGTACCTCATAAAAAATGAAAGGCACTGAGGAGTCCTTAGGGGCTTTCTGTTATTACAACTGATACGAATGTCCTGGTGTTGGTTGCAGCCACTGGCTGGATGAATGCCAACAAAATTGCATATTTCTTTTTCAAGCCCATGGCAGTAAGTGGGAGGAAGGGAGATTTTTGCTTGCTTTCCAGCTCCTCAGGGAAGCACAGAGATCATCACAATAGGAAAGAAATCAGCACCATTCATTACTGCTCGATAATGCCTGCCAATGGCATATCCACCATGCCTAAGCTTCAAACAGCCTTCAAAATCCCACGGGTCACTCATCCAGCACTATCATTTAACAGCTCCCATTATCCAATCCATTATGGTGTGTCACATTTTGTCATAAATAGAATCCCCAAGTGTCTGGTCCAGCCAGATAAAATCTTCATATACTTTCATGTCCTTTTTGTAACGTTTAGGGCTAGGTTCTTTGGTGGCTTTTTATATACACAGCTCAGTATAGGTCACCGATTACTGAAAAACTTAAGTTCACCCTTCTTGGAAGTTTAACATTGGAATTAACATTGTCTAAAGACTACCTTTTCATTATTTGAGTCACTTGCAGGAGATACAATAGCAGATATCTCTCTCTGGTTTCCCATTAATGTGCTCATATAATGCAATGTAATGAATGCAGAAAAGTTTACCTTCATGTATTCTTTTCCCCCTTTTTTTTTTTAAAGCCCAAAAGTTCTATCCTAGTTCAGATTGTCAGCTGAATTCTTTCAGTGATGATCAGAGCATGAGCGACATTATGTGCCTATTAGCAATGTCCCGTGCTTCTCTTATCCGCCCATTCCTTAGATGACATTCATTGATGTAATTACACCAGAGATTGGAACGACATGGATATATTTCAGCTAAGGATCCACCCTACTGAATATATGTGAAGATCGTCATTTTCATTTAATACATTATTTCAAAGAATACAGACCACATTTTCTTAAACTGGCATTGAAAATTCTCTTAAATAATAGGACTCTTAGTGTAACATTGACTTGTGTTAGAAAAGGACTCTGATTTAATCAAACCATATCTAAATCCCTACCTGAGTCTTGCATCTAATTATGCTTTAGAATATATTTTTGCATTCCCCATACCCCACCCCTTCTTAGGATTCAGGCAGAAAATAACGAGCTTTAGCAGTAGGTAGGCGTTTAAACCTCTTCTGATCTTGAAGAGGCAGAAACAGAACAAATGAGACCCTCTGTTGTGAGCTGTGATCTGTGTGGGGGCACAAGCAGAGCTCTGGGCAAGCGATTGCTTCTATACCCTCGATTTGCAGAGCATGACACATGCAGGAGCACCCACTCTTTCCACATTTGTTTGTCTGATTTTGATGAGACACACAATGAAATGGCACAGCCAAGGAAAGACAGAAAGCTTTGCCCATGGCAGTTTTGCACCTAAGCCAGCTGTAGCAAATTATATCCTATCAGAGACATCACAGACAGCACGAAGGCAGCAGCAAATGCCATGAGCTAA
The DNA here is from genome assembly GCA_013398855.1 of Mohoua ochrocephala. NCBI lineage: Eukaryota > Metazoa > Chordata > Aves > Passeriformes > Acanthizidae > Mohoua > Mohoua ochrocephala. The sequence continues at coordinate 28,693 of VZTA01025149.1, read as the reverse complement.
AGATGTCAGCATAGACCATTCAGAGCTTGAACTGAAGCCCGCTGCCGACTTTCACATGTCAGCAAAAGGCTTTGGAATTCTCTGCTGAACACAGAACCTGTGTAAGGATTTGTCCTTCATCTGGCTCCCTTCTTTTCCCAGCTGACAACAGCCTAAGAGGAGAAGTACACTCTCAGGAAAACAATGCCAGGTGCTACAGCTGCCTCCAACTATGAAAGCATATATTATAACCAAGCATTTTATAAACACAACATTTCGACATCCATTTTGTTCAAATCTGCCCCACTATAGGGGGTGTTGCCATTTTTGGATTCATCCTGGCCATAACCAATACCCAGTTTTTAGACAAAAAAATGTTTCAGGCCTTCAAACAGCTCCTTGGTGAGCATCACTTTGGCACATACCACTTCATGTAGCATTTTAGAAGTCAGTTTCACAAAGCTCTGTAATGATACAATGCCTGTTTAGCAAAGTTTTTAAAACACTATGTGATCATCATGTATTCTTTGCTAGTAGAGAAAAACCAAGAAGCATATCACCCAAGAAAGCTTAAAATTCTAGTAAAGTTTCTTCAGTTCAAACACGAGGTGGCAAATGAGTAAAGACAATTGCAGACACTTTTAAACTGGAAAAACAGATGTAAATTTGACTCCATCTATACCATATTGAAAGAGGGCTGAGCTAAGTTACATTCCCTTGCACTTTGCCAAGGTCTAACTTTGAGATCTGTTGAGAGCTACCACAGCTCAGCTGGCCATCCCTAACCTGCTGAGCTGGAGTGACGTATCTGTAGTTTGAGCCTTCATCCGCCTTGTGCTGAGAATCTTGAGGATGAGGATAGTTAGATAGACCTAGGTACTAATTAAATTTCTTGGAAAGATAAAACATGCAGCTCAACAGCAGCTGGATAATAAGCAAGAAGGCCTTGTAATGGCAAGGGGTAATCTGGCTGAGACAGTGCCAAAAATATATCAATATGGTTAATGCATGAAAAATGACAGGAAAAAGAAGCAAAGACTGGGAAACTGCTGAGACAAATACAATTAAAATAAACATCCTGCACTGAATTGAACTAACTGATGAAAATACATTTCCATGTCTCTTGTGGCAACTCTTCTGGAGAAAAAAAACTATCTAATTTTTCACATAGGAAAGAAATTTGGAATCCAGTCTTTTTCAGAGTTCATGCTTCTCTATTTAACCTTCCATTTGGGTAGGTTAGAAGTTCGCATTTCCAGCCAACACTCCGGACTTTTAACTTTGCAGTGAATGCTCTTTGGCAAAGGTGATATAAATAACAGCAAATTCCCTCTTGGCCATACATCCCTTCTTTACACGCACTGGACCTGGTTACTGGCACCAATGCCCTTGGAAAAGTGGCACTTTACCTCTGAACACAGTGAGGTCTGATCTTGCCAGCAGTTGTAAGCAGGCTTAATGCTCTGTGTGCTCTTAATTTTTAGCAGATAGATTTTCTACCCACCTACGCTTCACCTTTTGAGTGCTGATGTTTCCTGCAGTGCAGCTGCCAGATGCAAACCCATGGGCGGTTTTGTGTGAGTCGTAGACTAACAATTCCTTGTACCAGTGTGCTGAATATCCAAAGCATTTTGACACCCTCCAGGATGAAAGGTGCAATGTAATATGATTATCATGACTGTACCATCGATCCCTGCTGAAAGTGTCAGAAGGATTCTTCATTATCTTGTTAGCTAGGGTTTGCTATTTTAATTATCCTCTTAGCCTCACTTTCTTCCTTTAGATCTCTTTGCTATCGATACATCTGGCCTTTTAAAGGGCTTTTTGCTACAGGGAGAAGGTGAAGGAGCAGGGAAACCCTATGACCAATGCTGCATGCAGGGTTACCAGGCCTAAAGACAGTAATCTCTTCAAGGGCAGGGTAGGACAGGGGAAGGGAAGGACAGGGAAAGGGCAGGGAAGGGCAAGGAAGGCAAGGCAAGACAAGGCAAGGGGAAAAGCTATGTCAGCAAAGCCTGTGGAAGGAAATCAAAGATCACTGAACTCTGTTATCCCTTTCTTCAGAGAAATATAAACAATGTGCTGACCTCAGCATCCTGCTCTCGTTTTTCCTCTTTGCCTCACTCTGCTTTTGCCCTGCCAATCATGACTGTTTCAGGTAAATATACTAAACTTTGATTTGCAGATTTTCTGGTTTCAGATTATTGAGCCTTCCAGCAAGGTTCCCAAGGGCAGGATGAGAGTGCCTGGTTGGACCTACTAGGCAACAACCTTTTCCTTCATTTTAATATAACTTTTTATGTATAGTAATAAGAAAGTGGAGAAGGTAGGAAGAAAAATTATTAATTGGAAATTGAACTAAAGCCCATGAAACAAAGCTCTTGGATGTCTACTAAAAATCACAGCTTTGATAATGCCTTCTAACTTAAGATATAACTTACGGTATCATTCATCTTTCACTTTTCATTTCTTCAAATAAGTGCTTAAAAATAATGGCTTTCACTATCCAAAGGAAGCAGGAAACCCAGCTGAGTACTTAACTTTAGCCTTCACTTGCAAAAGAATATCATAAAGGCAATAAAAATGTGCTCAGATAGCAAATGGGTGTGAAGTCAAATTTCTCAGATGCACAGTAAAAAAAAAAAAAAGAATTGTAGCCTAGATACACCAAGTGAAATTCTTCTGCCTTGGCAATGGTGCCAGAGTTAGTGGCATAATTCTACATTGTCAGTAAAGTGAAATAGGCACCTCCAGGAGACAATTGTTTTCATCCACAGACAGATACATGTGACAGGTCACATGGATTGCCCTTTGGAGATACTTATTTCTCTCATTAACTATGGAGAGACTCTACAGCGACAGTTTGAAGTTTGACTATTCCATTATAGATGCCTTAAATCAGAGAAGATTCATCTCACTGAGAATGACCTTCCAGTATGAAATCCAGGTATCTAACTGATCTCTTAAAAAGCTCTAGAAGCACCAGAAAACTCTATTTAACACCAATCCATGCTCAGAAAAGAGAAAATAAAAAGGTAAAATACATTATAGGGGTTTAAAATAGAAAGTAAGAATCCAAGGGAAAGAAAATGATGACATTAAATAGGAAATATTAGGCTAGAGAGTAGCAAAAAGCTAACCTCAGCCAATACAAAGTCACCTTTGAATAGTCACAGACAGTTAATGCTGCAGGGAATGAGTTCCACAGTCTGAAAATGTCACTTTATGCATCGTTAAAAGCACCTGTCTTCAACATAAAAATAAACAAACAAATGGAAAAACACTACGTGTATTATAGCAAAAATGAACAAGGCATTGGGTTTTTTCCTTTTTGACTGTTTCAAATGCATGCTTAAAGCATTTAACTACTAAGAGAAACTGAATACTGATTTCACTTCTTTGTCTTGAGATCTTCCACTAAACAAAATTGACTATCACTAATCAAAAAATACCCAATGTCACCTTAAATGTAACATCCATTGTAGTGAACATTAAATTTGCCCTTATCATAAAAAAAAATAAATTACAGCAAATTTCCAGTCATGACCTCTAAGGAGGTTTGGGAATGGACTTTAAAAACTTTGGCTTTGTCAAGTGCTAGAATTGAGATCAGCATTACCTGTGAGGAAAAGCTAAGAAGTCTGGGTTTGTCTGTTTTGGAGAAAAGAAGGCTGAAGTGCAAACTCATTGCTCTCTTACAGCTTCCTGAGGAGGGGAAGTGGAGAGGGAAGTGCTGAGCTCTTCTCCCTGATATCCTGACGTAGGATGTGCAGGAATGGTTCAAAGCTGCACCGGGGAGTTTTAGACTGGACATTAGGAAGCATTTCTTTACTAAGCGGGTGGTCAAACTCTGGAAGGGGCTTCTTAGAGAAGTGATCAGTGCCACAAGCCTGTCAGCGCTTAGGAGGCACTAGGACAACGCCCTTAACAGGCTTTAACTTCTGGTCAGCCCTGACATGGTCAGGCAGTTGAACTAAATGGCTGTTGTAGGTACCTTCCAACTGAAAGATGCTTTTCTATTCGATTCTATTCTAAAATCCAAGGGGTAGAGTTTGTAAAAAGTGCTTGAGCAGCTGGTCCAGCAACAAGAGAGTCATGGGACCAAAGAAGAGAAAGCAGGAAGAAGCCTGACTGAAGGTTTCCAGTTCTAACAAGGTGTTGGGAAGGAGTGAGCACAGCAGGGAGCCCAGTGGTTATTCAATATCTGCACGGTTATGATCTCCTCCTGGGAAAAGGCTGAAGAGGGTTTCAATCCACTGGTTTGCCTACAGACCAAATATCCTTTTGCCTTGTACAATGAATAATGTCTCTACTTTCCAAGAAATGAAGGCCGTTCAGCTTGTCATGGTCACGGCATGTCTGAGCATCCACGATAAGCACCAAGCTACCTACTGGCAGAAAAAAGGGTTCTGAGATCCTAACTGGTCTTGCCTGAGTCATTCTGCTGGTGATAAACATTAGCATTTTAGGATCTGAAAGGGATACCTGAATATCAAGTCCTGCCAGTATTCGGTGGGACTGTACTGCTATGCACCACAGTAAAAAAACCCAACAAGTTTAGATGTTTTCCAGAGTTCTTTCCCAAACCTCATTAAGGATCAAATACCATTTACATCCTTGAATGTATCAGGGACAGACAAGAGTTCAGCTCTACAAGCTGCCTCTTAAGGCTGCTATTTTTAATGCAGCTTGCATTTAGACGCAAATTGTGTCTACATGGTTGTAACATCAAAATAACTCCATGGAAGTGTCTTCTTAAGAAGAAACTGTAACTTTCATTTGGTGTGCAGGTAGACTTTTGCTGCTGACTTCAACAGGAGTTTAGGCTCCAAGTTTTCAACTTGCAGGACCTAAATGTCAGTATCATCAATCATTTGATTTCTCAGTTTACCCCATTATTGTTCAAACAATTTTATTTATCTATTTCCTGCCGCCATTTAATAATATATGTAATGTCTTTTGAAAATTAGTTTTTGAAAAACACAAAACAAGGAGTGAAAACAGGACCTCCTATTGCCTCTCCAAGTAATCAAAAGCTGAATCTAAATGGTTCTGTGGCAACAGGCTGAGAAAAGTGCATTTTCAATTACTTTTTTATCCATGTATAAACTGCACATCCAAATCACATTTCATGAATAAGTAAACAATTTAATTTGGTTGTGGTTTGTTGTTTTGCTTTCTGGGGGTTTAGTTGGTTTGTTGGTTTGTTGTTGTGGGTTTTTTTTCCAGGGGTGTGGTTTTCTATTTTCTTTTTGTGTAGGAAATAATCAAGAAGAAATGGGGAATAATCAAATGCACCCAGCATCAGATAACTTTTTCTCATTACACTCTGAGCAATAGCAAGATGGGGAAAATAGCAGATCATTATGTCTGATGAGTATAATTACACTTTTTTGAAAAAAGGGGGGAAATCTAGGTTTATCACTACACGTTTGGTTTTTTTAATAGACACCTTTAAATTCTGCTGAACATGCAGCAGCAGAAAAATTATTCCTTCTCGCAGTTTGATGGCCTCCAGTAATGCTTAAGAAAAATTGTTTTCCATTCCACTGAACTGTAAAATAAACAAAACAAACCCTTCACTAAATGCTCTAAAGGCCAAAGGGTCTCAATGAATGAACTTCAAATGGCTGCTTTGCTCATCATAGGAAAAATCCATTATGTGATTGTGTTTAGAAATAGTCTAGTATATTTTGGGTGCTATAGCATTTTAAAATAATAAGGTTTGGAAATAAATAATAAACTGGTGAAGAGGCAGAATGTAAGTTGCTCCCTAAATCTAAATACAAATGTATTTCAATGTCATTTTTCTATACACAGAGAAATGCATAGAACTAAATCAGTTCTATCATTTATAGTGAACGTTATGTTTTCCTGTACTTTTCAGCTTACTTTCATTCTTTTCATGAAAGAGAATCTCATGACCTTTTCAGTATTAGCCTCAAGACATAGCTGAGCTATTCTTTTCATATAGAAACCCAAGACCTCAGCTGGCTAGCATGAAAGCTAACTTTGCCAACAAATCTCTAAGAAAACGTGTGATAATGTTCATCTGGATTTTGGGGATATTTTTTCTTTTTACAGAAACTGTCAATGCACCTAAATTTAACAGCTTCCTGCAGTTTTTTAGCTTTAACCAGGGCCCTCTGAGACCAAGTATTAATTAACATTCTGTCCTGAGTGTTAAAAGCTAATAAAAGTTCGAATATAAAGCAGAATCATAAGACTTCTGGTAACAGACTCTCTTTCACTGCATGTTAGAAAATGTACTGCTGGTGTTTTAGGATACCTAAACTCTTATTCATCACTAGAAAATAAAATCCCTGTACTATCTGTTCTGTTGTAAGTTCCACTAGGAGATGATTTCCAACCTCTCACCTGGATTTCCAAGAGTTTCACTGTGAAGTTTACTTTTTGTAAGGGATTTCTTTATAACAGACAAACAATTGGGAGAGAGATTTTCCTTAGAAAAGAAATATTCTCTGGTTTTTTCAAGAAAATTTCTTCTACTGGTGTATTCAAAGCCCTCAGGATTATCTATTAAGAATATCAGTAGGTAATGAAGTACAGAAGATATGCTTGAAAATTCAGGGACAAACTTCACATAAGACTCTTCAAAAGGGCTTTGGAACAGTATCCAAAACATCTGCAGGAGCTCTTTAAAACCTACCCTTGTACCCACCTTCATTTGCAGACATTCAGATCCAACAACTCTCTGATTTTAATCAGAGCTTCCGTCTCAGCCACTTAATTGCCTAAACAGGTACAGCTACTGAAAAAGCCTGTTTGCAGGTCTCCAGGTGTAGCTGCCACCCGATCACTCCCACTGCAGCTCTTGGTAAGAGCAGAAGCCACACAGTTTCGTAGCTGTGGTAGGATGAGGTATTCAGGGTTGTATATATCCTTTACCAGTCACTGTCCATTGTCTTCAAAGAAAAGCAGCAGGCTGGAAAGGATTTGATCTGTAAGATGCACCCTGGAGAGTAATGCAGACCAGTGCAGATTTTCCTTGCACTTTGCAAGAAGTGGCTATGACACACGTTAAATGAAGAACAGACCACGGATCTCACAAGGAGCCTCTATCAATGGCATTGGACCTTCCGCCAATCACACCCTGCCCACTACGGCGTGTTTGTCTAACATTAGATACTCTGAATAGGTTCCTCAGAAAATTGTCATGAAAACTTCTTGGTTGAAGAAGTGTCAGATTACCTGTACAATTGGATTAGGTATTCCTGCAGTGCAGTATGTTCTAGACCCCACAGGGTTCAGAAAACACAAGTTGTCATTCATTCATTGTAGCTCAGAAAGTGATAGCCAAGCAGCTAGGGAGGGAGGATGATAAAGGGTGACGCATCATTGCTCAGGCCATTAGAAAATCATTTCATCTGGTATAAGATCAAGAGTTATGTGACACAGAAGTGATCAGATGTGGAGGACAATTCAAAATACAAAGGGAACGCAATCCTGAACAGTTATCCAAGTATGACTTGGTCAAGGAAGCCCATCTCACACAGACTGGAATTACCAGCAAAGTGAAACAAAATTTCTTTAGTGTCTAAACCTACCTGAATGATACTTGGAAACTGCTGAGCTGATGTTATCAGAATATGAATATAACTGCTTCCAGCTCTACATCATGTTAGTGAATTTGGACATAGGGGTATAGGGAAATGTGAAGACCTTTAAAACTCCTGCAAAGCAGACAGGTGAAAAATTCAGTATGTATTTACACCATTTCATGAAAGGAAATGAAATCTTAAACTCGGAGAACAAAGTGAAATAAACTGACTGGGGTGAACTTATAATGAAATTAAATTCAATTTAAAGAAATAAAAGAAAATTCAGAAATGAAGTGATTGTAATCAAATGTAATGAGATGACACAAAGTGTTCCCCTTTTGCATGGCTTCTGTAGTTTCAATGTCCCTGGAGGTACGGGCTTTGCGGTTTTTTGAAGCCTTACCTTAAGCATAAGCCTAACCCTAAGCAGAGCAGAAAAAGCAGCCATCTGCTGAGGTACCAAGCACATGAGTGGTGTGAAGCAGAAAGGTGTGGAGGGAGCAATGCTGGGGCAGTGCCGTGCTCCCCTCAGCATGCCGTTTGTAGTTGCAGTGTCCCTGAAACTCTAGGCATTGTGCTTTTTTCAAGCCTAGCCCAAATCATATGCCTAACCCTAAGCAGAGCAGTAAAAGCAGCTTTTTGCAGAGAGGCCCAGCACTTGGGTGGTGCCAAGAAGAAAGGTGTGCAGGGAGCAACCTTTGGGCTGTGGGCTGTTCTTTTTTTGAAGTGAAATGCACCAAACTTTGCCAAAATGATAATCCTTGAAATCCTGAAATCAGGGTACAAAATGTAATGAAGAGACAGGAGAAGAAATTGATGAAACGGAATACTAAAAAATAAGAGGAAATTCTGAAGTGAAGTGAAAGCACTAAAATGGCATGGGATGACATGAAGTGCAGGGAAATGGACTAAACCTTGTCGAATTGATCCTCATTGAAATTGCAAGATTTCATTTCCTTTCCTGAAATGAAGCAGCTGAAGTGTCATCAAATGAATCATCAGTAATATCAAAACCATGCACAAGCCACTCCTGCAGTTTTTCCTGTAGCAGTAGCACTATTCAAACACCTCTTGAACTTGCAATGCAATCTTTCCAACATTCAAGTAAATAAAGCCACACCCAGTAATGCTGTTGTTTCTTGACTTATCAGATGAATCTCTGTTCTGGACTAGCAGATATTAAATTTTTCTATCATTCAAAGTAAACTTATGCTAATTCCAGAAAGCTCAGTTTCTGAAGGGAAAAGAAAAGAAACAAAACCCCTACACTTTCCCTCTCTGGCATAGAAGTATGTCTACAAATATATTTAGCTGCTATATATAATATTTAGAATTGCTACAACTCTGAAAACTCTGATAATTCCCTCAGAAATAACATGTCTGTCATATATTTCTCTTGGGTTATGGTGCCATTTGCCAACTAGGGGAGACCTTTAAAGAGAAAAGAGCTATTCAAGATTATTCTTTCAGTACTCCCACAGAAGTCAAGACCTGAGAAGCTTCTTAAATGTTGACAGAAGGCAGTATAGGACCAGTTAACACTTCAGCACATTTTTAATACACTTTTGACCTACAAGTTCGCTGTGGAACCCAGAATAGGATTTATACCCACTCAGTACCAATTAAGTGATAGGGATATTAGAAGTAAGACCTTGACAACACTTCCACAAGAAACTTCACATCTAAACCAAACACATTCAGGCAACATTAAACATCTTGATGGACTATGGATTTATTATTAAAATTAAAGAGACAAGTCCTATATGGCCTACAGCTTTATCAGTATATTGACCTGTAGCAGGATATAGGCACTAGATTTCAACTACCTATACTATTCAGACTTGAGAAACGGTTAGAAACACTTATGGCTTTGCCCAAGGTTAATTTCCTGTGTCTGCACCATCTCAGATTGTGAGAGAAAGTGTCAGTGGAGCTGCAGTATCCAGCCTTGAGACTTAAGCACAATGTATTTCAAAAGTATAGAAGGCGCCTTAACAGCCTAAATGATAGAACCCACCTACACATAAAGCCTGCAAGCAGAGCAGGTCTTAAGGGTGGTTGTGTGAGGTGACAAGAGGTGACTACTTACTAGGCACTTAGGGCTGTTACACTATCCTCCTTTTGGTTGATGGAAGGATAACATTGAAATTCTTCTACATAGCTGTCCTGCAACCAGCTCAGGATTTCTATTGATCACAGAGCATTCTGATTTGGAAGGGATTCACAAGGATCATGAAGTCAAATTCTTAAGCGAATGGCACATAAAGGGCATCAAAACCATGACTCTGGCATTATTAGCACTGTCCTCTAACCAGTTATCCCTGTAGTCCAACTTTGGGGTCTGATGTAGACCTGACAATTCAGGACTTAAATTCCACCCAGACAGAAACCTAGGGGGCACAGAGAGGATGACATAGCCCAAAAAGGTAATCTTATTGGTATTTGAAGCTTTCTACAGCAATCTGATCTTTGATCCATTTTTGCCTGGGTTGGGCATTTAATTTAAAGAGTGAAGCTTTGTTTTGTTTGGTTTTACCCACTACTAAGTGCTTGGTAAGGGGAAAGACGGTGCCAAGAAATTTGGGGAGTTGTGTGTTTTCTACCAAG
>VZTA01025149.1:5942-18536 GCA_013398855.1 Mohoua ochrocephala | reverse complement strand
ATCATATTACAGGCTGTGAGTTCTATTAGCATTAAACATTAAGGGCTTGAATTTTTGAGCTCTCTGTATTGGCACCTCATTTTCTTGCATTATGAAGAAAATCTGAAAGTCTCTACAGAATATATTGAAGCAAATAATTTTTCACACATTCAAATAAATAATGCAAAATGAGGAAACGTCTACAAAAGTAATCGGAAAATCTGTTCGCAGTCTTACACTCAAGCAGCTTTGTGACTTGAGTCAAAATATTTAGAGCATTCAAAGGAACATTTATGTATTAAGTAAATAAGGTTTGCTTGTTTCCTGTGAGAAAAGAAAAAACCTTTATCATAGGCTTAATAGTAATAGCAATTATCTTATCAATTTTTTTTAAAAAAATTGATTAATATTATTTTGCCTGTCCTGCTGGAAGAAAAATAAAATCAGGTTAAATCAGAATCAGGCCTCTATGCAGGAAGCTGGAAAAAAAAGTGGTTCTAATACTCAATAGGTAGTTTTTGTTGGGCATACTGCATCTCTGGTCAGTTTTGCGTTTATGGCTCAGTACTAGTGAAACATTTTATTTTCACATCTTAAAAGATCATTTCAGGGCTGAACAAACACAGCAGATTCAGCAGCAGCTGGAATACAACTACTACTGTTCACCCTTTGGAAAGTTTATGAAAGCGCTGACATGGGTCTGAAATATTAAAAGGACTTCTGAAACTCAGAGAGAAAACAGCAACGTAAAATCAAGGGTCTGGTCTGGCTGAGTGGATAAAGAGCCATCTTTTGATACTGGGGACCTAAATCTTTCAAGTCAATATGTGGCATAGAATGGCTTTTATGGTCATTGGCTAGTGGCTGTGAATTCATATCAACAAAAGTAACATAATTCAGACCAGAAGAGAGGAAGAAATCAAAGTGTAACAAGGCTTGCATTGTAAAAAGGCACAGGCACTCGCTTGGAAACAGCCTTGAACAGTAGCAACTGACCCAAAAGCTCTGGCTCCCAGGAGAGAGTTCAGATCACAATTTGCATTGGGACATTTCAGCTCCACTTAACTCTATACATCTAACACATTTTACACTTTACAGGGTTCCATATTTTATATGACTTCACCACTGTGGCACCAGAATACCTCAAATTTTGATGCACTTATTTTTTTAACCCTGTGGGGTAAAGAATACTCGGGCAGAGACATTACTTATATTTACACAGACGTCTTAACTTGCACCCAGAATATTGAGAGTGTTTAAACATGCTGGCACTAAAGCAGGAAAATCATTAGTCCATGAAGTTTGAATTTCAGCATAGGAGCTCTGGCAGTCCTCAGGAAGCAGGCCAGCATTCCAGATCCACCTCAGGGCATGCCAGCTCATCTCATGTATGTGTTCCAGGCTCAGCCCTAAGAGAAGGCAACTGGATGATGCTACACACAAGATTCAGGCTGAGGTAAAAATGACAAAACAAAATCACTGTCTCCCTCAAGCCCTCACCTCCCTCAGGCACATCTTTAAACATCGCTCCAAATTTTCATTGCAAGAACTTGTACAATGCCTGGGCAACGTTCCTGTGTTTCATGCTTGATACCTTTGGGTACTTTTACAATTTACCAGGGAAAAAAAAAAAAGCTTGTTGCTCCAACAGTTCAACAGTTATTCCCATGTGAAGTGGGAGAAGGAAAGTGCTATTTAAAATTGTTTTCAGTCTTCCCACCTGCTACAACTGAACAGGCAGCTACCAGGCAAAAAAAAAACCCTCTCAGAACTGGATTTTTCCATGCTTCTAAATTGATATAATGCCATATAAGATGCAAATCAGATCCAAGTCATCCCACACTAAGTTTATATCTTAAAGATACATCCCAGAACCCACCTCCGTTGTCCTATATTATAAGGATTTTTTCCATCCCAGTGTGAAAGATCCTCTGGTCCACTCACAAATAATAATAATTGATTTTCCTTCTTTTTTTAAAGGCGGTAGATTAAATGAATTCTTTTTTTTCCTTACTTTTCAGTCGTGAAAATTCCTTTTGAATGTCAGAGAACACCTTCACTGGATTGGGTTCAGTTCTATGACATACCAAATATCACAGTGGGCAAAAATAAGTTTCATCAGACTCAGCAAACAATCTCCCTACTGTAAAAGTTACTGTTTGTGGTCGTTCCAAAAAAGAAGGATAAGAAATATTCCTCTTTTATATGTTTTTTTAAAAAAAATATTAGTATTGTATAGGATGATCTTTTCTCCCACCTAACTTTCCAAACCTTTTATACATCTCTTTTATATTTTGGGCACTACAAAAACTTCTAACAATGAATTCCAGAGTTGAAATGTGCTGTGTGAGAAAAGTGCTTCCTTACTTTTACCTTAAGCTAGCAGCATGATAATTTCCTCAATTGGCCCTCAGTTCTTCAAACATTGTTAATAGAAAACATTGCAGTTCATCTACTTTTTTTATTTTATATACCCTATAATTTTGTCCCTCGGTCATTTTTTCTCCCTGAAGACCCATAATCCTAGCCTAATTGCTCTTCACACAAAAACTTCATATCTAATCCTTGCTGCCTTTGTCTGTTTCAACAATTTCTCTGTTTGAAAAAGGGAGGACAGAACTTCATACAGTATTCAGGACACGAGTTGATCCTGGTTTTATACAGAAGAAAAGTTATGTCAACTATTCTGTTCTTGATGCTTTCTTTGTTGTTCTTATGATCTTCGGCTTTCACTGAGCACCACTTGGCACTGAGCTAACTATAATAATTCTAAATGTCTTTCCAAAATACTTATACTTCATTTATGAACCCATGGCAGTCTAAAAATTATTAGGATTATGCTTTCTTGCATCTATGACTTTTCACTTATCAGCACTGAATTTTGTCTCCCATTTTATCTCTGACCACTCAAAATCACAAGTTCACTTTACCCTTTTGTAGTCAGTGTTAGTTTCTGTCACTTTGAAGAGTTCTGTAGTATCAGCAAACTTTGTCTCCTCATTAAGCACTTGCTTTTTCCAAATAATTTGTAACTGTGATGAAAAGTGCAGATCTTATGAATCTTCCCTCTTAATCTTTACTGGCAATTCTTTGCATCGTGAAAGCTGTTTAACTATCCCTACTCTATACTTCCCACCTTTTCACCCAGCATTCAGCTTTTCTCCAGAAATTCAGTTGCTCTTGGATGCAGCTGACAAGAAGTTCACACAGGATTCCAGATCAATTTCTCTCAGATGAAAAGGGGTTGAATGGAGTTATTTTTATATCTTAAAAGTGGAGATAAAGCCACTTCTCTGACCTCCCAGAAACCAGAAGCAGAGCAGCCAAGTGAACCCACACCTGTCTGGTCCTGCCTCCTTTTCGTACCCCTGCTGTTTAACATAGTCAGGACACACTCACACGGGGTTCAAACACGCATCACCAGTACTTCCCAGAGAAAGGGAGTAGGAATGCAGACCTCAAAACAGCCATCAGTCAGTATCACCAGTCACTGCTCAACTACTTGGCTGTCCATTCCCATGTTTCTCCATAGGCTTCCAGTATACCAGAAAATCCTTGATTATCTCCATTGCATGTCTCAAATTGCTATACAATTTCTATTTAAACTATTTTTCTTTTTCTAGTCTGAGTGACATGTACAGCACTGAGGTATAGCAGCTAAATTCGTATTTTTTAGCTTTATGGGGCAGCTAAACAATTTCTCCTCTTTTCTGTCTAAACTTCCTCCTTCCACACTGCCTCTCCTTGCATTTTCTACAAGGAAATACTTGGCTGAACAAGCCAAGTAAATTGTCTTGCAAATTTGGATAAGCCCATCCAAAATCAGAAAGAAAGACTTGTACATAAAAAAACCCCTAATGTTTAGAAAATCAGCACTTTCCTTCATAAATTTTCAATTCCTAATCAAAAGGAGCATTTTACCTAGGTGAATCAAAACACATCTATGCCTACTCCTGCTCTTCTTTATGGCTATGCCGTTTCAGCAATTCACATTTTCTCTAAGCAGGTTGAAGGTATGAAGAGATGTTAAAACTTAGTGTTGTGACAACATTGTGGAGGTGTATTAACTTACTTGGCTTTCATGCTGACTCTGCAGTGATAAAAATGAGACAAACCAGTGGGCAAAAAAATACATAGAGATATAATAACCAATCTGCTTCTTCTCTACTCATCTCTGCCTTCATGGTACTGAAAGTCTCACTGCTTCAGCCTGGGGAAAGAAATCTTTCCATAATCCTACAAGAGTTTACAATCTACCACACAAATCAAAATAATATGGTAATCAGCAGATAAGCACAATAACACATGTGGTGTTAAATGAAGTCTCTTGTTCTCTCACGGGGAAGAAGAGAGAGACTTATTTGTTCAATATACCATTATAAAATTATCTAGTTTTGGGAAGAAAAAAAACAACAGAGAGCACATTTTAAATTCTTGTCTTTTGCCTTTTTTTTTTGGTGAAACTTATTGATGAATAATTTAGGACTGTTTCTTAGCTATTCTCCTCTGTCTATAAAAATGTAATCTGGCTTAATTATGTGTCATCACAGCAATAACAGTAAAAGAAATCCACTCCAGGGATGAGTAGAGCATATAGTGTTTTATGAAAAGTCCAAAAGACATTATTTTAATTTATACAAAGTGGATTTTAGCACTTGCAACTCTTTTATTCACGAAATTGTTTCCAAGCATTTCAGAGGCCTCCTACCAGTAAGGGGAGTGTGCTGCACAGCAGATGAATACAAAGGGTAGTGGCAGCCTTGGTTAAAGGCTGTCAGGTTGATTGTGAGGATTTTATGCACTCATTCGAGAAGTTAAGATTGTTAAGGAATATTTTATGCACCAGAAAGAGAGGAGATGTTGGAAAACTTCTATTAACCCAAGGCAAATCTATTTAGTTGAACCCTATCCATGTCACGTCAACAAATCCATGCTGCACAATTAATTAAAAACAAAATTAGCAACAGCTTTTGCTGTTATTTCTTCAGCCAAGTGGAGAAATGTGTAGCGACCATTTCAAATGAGATCACACCAAGATAGCATTTAAAGTTATCTCCTAAATCCAAATTCATGTACACATTTTCATCAGAGGCACAGTAGGTTGGATACATACACAGTTACTCAGAGGTATAAAGTCATAAACAGTACAGCCAAGGGCAATAAACATTCCATCAACTTGGACAGAGGATAGAATTTTTATTTTTTTAAGGTACAGTAGCACATATCACCAAACAGACACTCTGTTGGTAAACGACAATAATTGCAGTGGCTGAAACTAAAAATTGTGTGACTGAGAGAGATGAGCAACCACAAAAAATAAAACCAGCAGCTTTCCTGCTCTACATGCACACCCTTTCTTCGGTGAAAACTCCAGAGCTCCACTAAAAAAAGGCATAATCAGAGAAATTTGCATCATAGTTATGTTACCTTTATATCCAGGTCACAGATGTCTAGGGAGTTTACTGCGTTTCCTGACGGAGAAGGGACTCACAGCCAGGTAATAAAGATAGCCATGTTGTGGAAAAACAGAAGTTTAAAAATCAAAAAATAACCCAGCTCATTATCTGCAATTGCTTCTGTCCTCAGAGACTTGATACAGAACAGCGGCGTTTTCCAGGACAGATCATCTACCTATTCTGAGATGCGATTTCTAAAATACAGAAGGTTAAAACTTCAAATATTAGTGCAGGAAAACAAGATTTATATGTAACGTATGTTCATTACTGCTTATACTTCCCTAGAGGCACCATGAGTTGTTTCTAAGAGAATCCACACAGGGGTGATTTAAAAACAGAAGTTGCTGGAAAACAGTATTCAAAGTTATCTTTCCCTTGATAGACCTTTTATCCTGTAAGTTTATACCAGACATCCATTGCTCAATGGACTGTAGTTTTTGCAAAAGGGCCTGAATTTTGTTCAGCAGTCTAAGCTACTTTCAAAAGTTCAAGCTAAAAAGTGAAGTTCAGCTTTCAAAAATCAGCAATGGTTCGGGGCAATCAATTAAAAAAACCCTTCATGCCTTGCGCTCAAGAGGAGAAATGATCAGAACCTTCTGAAGGGCAAACAGCAAGACAATGCAATGGGCAACTGTGACCCAGCCTCTGTAATCACACTTGGGCAGAGGGTTAGTGCCAGCCCTCTTCACTGAAGAGCTTTTTGAAGACCTTTAAGTTGTGTCACTTAACACTTACTAGCCGTGGCTTGCTCTTCTTCTCATTTCAGAGAAAAGACATATTCTTGCCATTCTTTTGTCATGGTTAAATAATGAATGTACTGGGCTGCCTATTCATGTCACAGTCTCAATAACAGCCTTTGTATTATTTCTTCTTCTGGCAATATATGCAACATAGAAGTATTATTGTAATATAGATTAAAAGCTGGTTTCATCTAAACTGAAAACCCTTTGCATATAGTCTGTCCCAATCAATAATCCTTCTGGGGGTTTAGAAGCAGATTTCTGTTCAGATTACAGTTTTAGGAAAGAACTCGTGGAGGTTTTCATTGAAGCTAGTTCAAACTACAATGAAAACTTGCTTTCTTTTATGACAAAATCAATTCACTGCAAACAACATGTAACACATATGTGAAGTCTGTTTATATACCATTTTCTCAGTGTTATCAGGCTTCCACACATTCAGAAGAAAAGCAGAGAATTGTAAAGTATAAGACAATTCAAGTTTTGGATAGCTGATTTTCTTTCTTCTTTTTATTTTAGGTTCATAAAAACTGTCTTTAGAAAGAGTCAAAGGGCAGAATGAATGTAACTAACTATGCTAATTGCATTGCTGGTTTCACTGCATATCACAAGGGAACAAAGCAAAGATAAAAATGGCATAAAACAATGGAACCAGGAAAAGAGACCAAAAAAAAAAAAAGGAAAGTACCATCATGACAGTCTGAAGGAGCTGCTGTTGCAGAAGGAGACAATTCACTGAAAAGTTGATGCTGAAAAGAAACAGAAATGAGTGGGCTGAATTGATGGGCATCCTTTCTACATTTAGCAATGCAGAGTTCAGCGGAAGCGAGTTGAGTGCAGGCTGTAATGTCAGAGCCGTGCATAGAAGAAAATGTTTCAAATGCACAGTAGTGTTCTGTAGGCTCACAATCCTCTTTTATTTCTCCACTTTCAGCTTTGATTTCCCCTTTATTATTTGATCGGTTTGGCCCTTTAATTGACATGACTGTGGAAGTGAGGCTAATTGGAAGTTAATTTTGTCTGAAGTGTTTATAAAATACAAGATTTCTGGAAAGAATTAAAATTTTATGGTAGGATTTAGCCCTTTTTCTTTAACCCCATCCTATGTTGTAGGTTGGCTGTCAGCAGAGTGCTGGATAAGTAGGATCCTGGGCATCTAATTTGGACTCCCAAGTTTAAGCAACAAGAACTTTCTTTGTAAACCTCCAAAAGGACCTATTTTTCTCTAGACTCATAAAATGAAAGGCTATGGGACAACACATGAACAAGTCTAGCAGAATGACTGTTGGCTGCATGTTGACTGGTATTCTGGCATGTTTTGTGGGGAAAATCAGCATGAAAAGCAGGAACAGTGATTTCACATGTTCTGAACCATGCAGCAACCTGTATAGACTTTGTATCTGATCACATTATTTTTTCAAGAAAAATTGTTCAGCTCAAGAAACAACCATGAAAAAACTTTGGCAGCACAATTCTGGTTTGTTACATCAGACAATATGCAGATATAATTTATTAAACATTTATGCGTGTCACATTTGCAGCATCTTTCTAGGGCTTTAGGAATTTCAGGGCACAATAAACACAGGCCATCAAAACCTCCTAAGGCTAAATGTATGGATCAGATGTTCTTTAACTCTCTGCCTATAGGATCACTATTGTTAAAAAAAGTTTTAAGGAATTAATGTGGTTGCTCAGATTCTCACAAGGAACTGACAAAGGCTCATTACTAGTTGATGGGAGATTAATGTTGTGGAAAGAGGAGAGACTTCATGGAATTATTTATTAGCTTGCATGAGACATCTCTGAGATGGAATGAGAATACAAAAGGGGTTAAAGACTGCTGCAAAGTCTCCTACTGAGATAACTTGTTATACAAAAGGGTAAGTGCTAAAAAGCTTTCAAGCACTGCCTCACCTGACAAGGTTGGAAAAGTAGGTATTATCTGAAAGGCAGACCATACTTTTCAGAAGTAAGGAGGATGATTCCCTTTTGGCTTGCAAATGTCTACCTATCAGACAGGAGGGGATTTAAATGGGAGTGTTCATCTGTCTGCTGCTGAGACAGACTTACTGGGAACAATTTTAACAGAGAGCAAAAAAATTCTGTGAAAAGGATAGATAAAATAGCAGGAGTTCATCTTTTTTCCATTACAGAAAGTCTCATATCCTTGTCTCTCCTACTCCTCCTCCCCCCAAAAAAGTAAATATTAAAAAAATTCTGAAGATATTTCTTCATCATCATCATCATCACTAGGAACTGCTGGATTCATGTTAGTTTTAAAGCCTCTACCCTTATTAAACTTGCTTTTGTTGAACCCATGGGATTAGAGCCTTTAGGTCGTTAACTTTAATTTCAGACTAGCAGCTCACAGGAACAGCTGGGAACAAGGCTGTGGGCTTAGACTCCTCTGTTTGGAGCTTAACAATACAAAAGGAAAAGCAGCCCCTGGGATAAAATGAAGTATTTATGAAGTCACACACTATACATTGGGTTTTCTGGTGTCCTGTTTCCATGCCAAGCAGCCTGAGCACATGAAGTCTGAAAGTGATGAGTCCATGACTTGCCCTGGATGGTGTTATAACTCTATCTTCTCTGTTTAGCTAACAATATTTTAGATGTTGATCACAGGATGGTTGAGGTAAGCAAGAATTGGACACAGAAGGCTGGCTGTTGCCCCACCAGTGCTAAGAAGAGGTGAAGGATCACCTCTCTAGACCTTTTGGTGTAAGGGTGCTTTCCTAGATCATGGTCATCTTGCTGTCCATCAGGACATCAAGCTGCTTCCCAGCCAGTCAGCCCCCAGCATGTTCTGGCGCAGGGGATTAGCCCTCCTGAGATGCAGAGCTTTGCAATACTCCATGTAGAACTTGTCAAGATTCGTCTCTGCCCATTTCTCCAGCCTGCCAAGGTCTCTCTGAAGGTGACACAACCATCTGGTGCGTCACCCAGTCCCCTCATCTTAGATCATCTACAAACTGGCAGAGGGTAAATTCTGTCTGCCTGTATTTTCCCAGTAAATTCAGGAAAGATGGACTCCATTCTATGTGTGCACATGTCGACAGCATCCACCTTAATGTGACTCCCCTGAAATTAATGCAGATCTATAGCTTGTTACAGTGTAATCAATAAAATAATAAGAGCAACTATGTTCAGTATAATGGAAGCCACCATCAGAACACAGGGGTGACAAACATCAAGAAAAGGAGAGAAAGAGAAAAAAATCAGGCTGGAAGAAAAAGATTATTCCTATATAAAAGATATCTGAGGCCTTGTCTACAAGAAACTCAAGAAATAAAAAACATTAATAAAGGTGTAAAGCTAAAATTGATTTGCTAAATCTCACAAACCTTGTGTAGACACATTTGTTCAAAGTTGAAGTGGTTAAATTTGACTTAGCTTAATTCATTTATAGTATGTATTAAATTAAACAAAATTAAGGTCTTCTTTTCTTCTAACAAGGCTGTCAACACAGGGATTTAATGCAGCTGAAGTGTGAACTTTAACATTTAATTTGGATTGACTTTCCTAAATGTCCCAATGCAGAAGAGTCCTATTAGCTTTCACAGTGGCAAAAATTAAAAACAGAAAACAGGCAATGGATGCTAGCCAGGTAATGGTAAAAAGTAATTAAATGAAGACAAAGAATCTTTCCAGAAGGAATTATGAGAAGCCACAGATTCTGGCCAGGAGGTGATCAAAGCCATTTACCAGCATGCAGACAAAGAGCCAGGAACAGATGAAGAGTAATCATAAAACAGATCAAATACTGTCAGTTAGAGATTGGCATTGCTGAAGATCTGGAGCACACGAAAAGACACAGAATTACTGTTTTTAAATGACCAGATGGAACTGGCAAAAAGGCAGAGAAAAAAACCAGCTAGACCATTACACATAGTCATAGGAATGGATGAAGTTTTTAAAACGAGAAGATTCTCTTAGCTTTAGAAAGGAAATTATGAGTCTTTAGAGATGCAGAAGTGCCAAAATTGGAAGCTGGAAGACCAATTACCCTGTAGAAGGGGAAGAAACTTCGATTGTAATAATGACTATGAGGACTTTCACCTATATTTCAGGGCACAGTGACAAGACACTGGGACTCATTATACCTGCCCAGGCAATACAGCTATACAGCACCTGTAAGGCAAATGGTGACTGATCCATGTAGCGCTCGTTACCTACTTCTGACCAGCAACAGATTGTAGTGATTTACAAAGATTCCAAAAGAAAAGACATTCTTAACCAACGTAGTCACACAGCACCAGCTCTGACTTTTAGAATGTTTCTCTGCAGCTGCACAGAAAGACTCTTTACTGAAGGTTACAGCTTTACCTGTTCTCTAGAGTCTCACAGTGACTGAAAAGTGAAGCTACAGCTCCACTGAAGAGCTCTGCTATCATTTCATGTTGTCTCTTTTTGCAAATGGCACAGGGAAAGATGGACTAACCAGCTGACACACTGAGGGGCCTCTTTCTATGACACTCATCATTCTTCTGTACACTAAAGACTTCTGAAAGTACTCTTTTTTCAATCTTAGAAGCCAAATGGGACACCTGCCTTTGTCTTACTCTCCAGAGTGAAATACTTTTTTGAAAAGAAGAACAATCTGATCCTTTTTTCCTCTCACATATTTCTGAAGCCATAACACAGAGATGAATCAAGCAGAGCTAAATCAAGTAGATAAACAGGTTTCCATAAAACACCTGCCTCCTCCTCGTTACCTTACATGCTCAGGTCCAAAACAACAGAAGAACCAAGGCAAGTTCAGCCTGGATACTCCTTGCTAGCAGAGCACAGCAAGCTATACAAAAATATCAGACTTTAGAGAAATGTTAGAGGAGCCCACGCTGGTAAATTGAACACTGGACAAGATCAAATATGAAGAAAATTAGCTTAAAGGAGTTCCTAGTGTTTGGGCTAAAATTACCCCAGAAGAGTGCAGCATAGACAAAATCCGAGAAAAGCTTAATTTGACCCCTCTGTCCCAGACAGTTTCGCCTATGTCCTCAGCTTAGCTGAGAGCTTGGTTTGCCATTTATGAGGCATAGGCTATATGTAAATATATTTTCTATACCCACCCCCAGATTGCCAGAAGAAATGCAGTTTGTAACCAAATTATGCCAATACCTGCTCTTAGAGCCCTCATCTGGTACCTTGCTAAAATTTCACACTTCAAAGCAGGGACTAAATCTAACCATATGCGATGCAGCCTTGCCTAAATTAATTTACAGCAAAAAGACTTATTTATTTCCTGCCCTTGGTATAATCTGATTGGCTTTTGTGACAGCTGTAAAAGGAAAGCTGCTAAGAGAGACAATCACATCCGACAAAGAACATGCTAATGAAATCAGGCTTTCTAAAGGGAAGTGATTTTGACAGATTAGAAATTATAGCTTTGTATGGATACTACCCAAGTTGTCAGCCCCTCTTCCCACAGTAGCAGCAGGCTCTGTTCAATTTGAGGAACACTCTGTCTGCTCATCATGTTATATAAAATCAAACTCTCACCATATCTGGGTGATTTCCTACAGTGAAAAACTCAGAAACAGAAGGTAAAAATTCCCCATTTGGCATCTTAATCTTCTATTAATGATGCAACCTGTACTATACCATCTGAAATACATGAATCAACACTGAGCCCACCCTTCCACAAATAGAACTCTCTACCCTATAATGTGGTGATCTTTCTCTTTCTAATTGCATCTTACAGATTTTTAAAAGGCGCTTTAGTCCTTAAGTGTAAAATTTGCATTCAAACTACTGTACAAAGAAACACTAACAATGATTTTGATGCAATCCCTGCTAAAAAAGAGCACAGACTTCTGATCACACACCATCAGAGAAGATGGAACTGTACATGAAGCATTTTTCTTATCTCATTAGCAACCATTAGAAACCCTCAGGGGGAACATAATGACCAGTGGAAAAAGGGCAGAGCAGACTTCAGTGAACAAAACAGATGTTTAGTGCATATAGATATTATCCAACACCAGCATCAAACTAGTGAGTTTGGCCATTTAGGGCATCTCCTAGGAAACCATCAGATAACATTAAAAGATATTGACTAACATAAAAGGAGCTGCAGGGGAAACGGTGCATATTTGATAGAAATGGGATGTGCTTCTAAATGCAATAGTTCTAATTTCTGCCGAGGAAAAAAAAATCTTTTTCTAGATGCATATTGTGATTTTGGTTAAAGGTCTTAAAATTTGCTGTACATTACTGTAGCTTGATATTGCAGTCTTTAACTAAGCAATGTATGAAATGCAGTGCAAAAGCAAATCACTAAGTGAGAGAACATAAAAAATATATCTTAAATATGTTGCAACTTGTACAGCACATAATGTTGTTTTGTTGTTCTTGTTATTATCTTCTTTTCTCTGCCAGTTCTTTCTGGATGAAATTTTCCGCATAGTCTGAGA
>VZTA01025145.1:0-10777 GCA_013398855.1 Mohoua ochrocephala | reverse complement strand
AGAAACTATGAACTGTGATTATTCTATTTTTCCATCCTTTACAATAACAATCCACACACAAGAGTTATCATGCAGCCATAAAAAGAAAAAGGGATTTCTAAGGGAAGTTTCCAGTGGTTGGAACCTTTGAGAGGTTTACAGGTTATGCTCTAAAATTGTAAAGATAATTCTGCTTCACAAGATCACTGATAAAAACAAAAAGAGAAGCATGGATGGATCAAAGCAAGAGATCAAATATCTCTGATTGACTCTTTGATTTTTTATTTTTTTTTTTGCATACCTCTTCAAGTGTGAAGTGGGCAAAATCAGAGGCTCAAATTCCCAAATGATACCACAGAAGACACAGAATTTCATTTGGACTCATGATGTGGAATCTTTGCTATTTCTGATGTACTTGGGCAGTCAATATCATCAAACATTTTATTCACTTACTTTTAAAAGTCTTTTCCTATGTCTCTAAAAAACCAAACCTCAATCAACCAGAAAAACCAGCCAAAAACAAAACAAAAAAATCCTAAACCAAGGCAATTAAGCAAACTAAAAAACCTACAATAAACAAATGGTTTAGCTATGAAACTGATATGGAGTAACAGAATCAAAACTATATAATATTATCTGTAAGATGTACATTCCCAATATTTTCCAGTTATAAGAATCAGGAAATAAACCTTTTCTTGTTTCTTAGCCCTGGTTGCTACATTTCACATTAGTCTGCATTCTTTCAAGTTTTGTTTCACCATTAGAGATACCAAACTTAAGCGATTAAATTTTGATCCATATTTGGCTCAGAATCCCTCACTTCTCCAAAAATATTGTCCATTACTTGTGTTATTTAAATAAACACTAATGAAGAGAAATGCTTTTGGGGGGGAAGGTGCCCACTTCATTTCTGTGGGTGGAGGGTTGTGATATTCCTTCTCACATCTCAGATTTTGTAACCATATTTGATTTTTGACCATCTTTGATTTTTGCTATTTTTTTAACCATCTTTGATTTTTACTATTCAGCTCTAAAAATGTTTTTCTTCTCAGGTCACAGGTGGAACTACAGCATCTGAGACTGCAGCACTCAGCCAACAACACAGCTAATGCTTTCAGGGCAAACACAAAATAAAGAGTACTCTATGTCCTTTAATCACCTTCCTCGTGCATTGAGCCATTATTGAACTGATGGAAGCGAATGGGATAAATACATTTGAGATAAGAATAGGCACATTCATGGAAAGCATGCTCATCACTTTTAAAGATGGTCCAGAGCTAATATTCTTCTCAGGAAGCCTTTTAACGATCTGTGATGGACAAAGATCAGAATTTTTTTCTCCCATTTCATTCTCTTCTTTCTCTGAGATGGAAATGGCCTCTGCTGAAAACATGTCCTGAAGGCCACTCTTGCATTTCATCACCCAAGTATTTCCTCTCATTCTTAAGTTGTTTGGGATTTTTTTTCCTCATATTTCATACACAAGACTGGAAGGGGGAGACAAGAGGGGCAATAAAGGTTGAGCACTAGAACCGACTTCTCCAAGTTCAGTAAAAACATAAATATGGGGAAAATTGCTTCTTATAATGTGTGCCATTTGACTACACCTTTGCTACTGGCTGTCTCTATATATAACTACAGAGGCAATAATAAGAGCAAGCAGAAGGCTATTTCACTCCTCTCAGTAAATTTTTGTGTTTATTTTAAAAAAAAAAAAAACAAAACTCCTCTATATCTAGGCTTTTTTTTGTTTATTTAGGATGGCATTTCAATGGATTGCTGTTTCCTATGTCCCCCTTCCTGATTCCCCCCTTAAAGCAGGAACAAGAGACATAATTTCAGGAAGTCTTGACCACTTATAAGCCACTTAGCATGAGGAGAAAAACAAATGATGTGGCATACTCCTCAGTTTAATTATTTTCAGTGTTATCTACACAGCATCTTTATTTCTGCCAAATGAACCTCATCTGGAATTATGCTACATTAAAGAAAATAAGTGGAAGTCACAGGTGTTGCCAAAGGAAAATGTAAATTTCATTACTTCATCTTGAAAATTTTTAAGTTTTTTTTTTTTTAAAAAAAAAAAAGAAAATTAACACCAATTGAAATAATATGTCAGCCATCATTCTTTTGGATATATTCTTTCTTTTTTCATTTTAACTGAGTTGGAGGGATCTCATTACCCAAAATATATGAAAAAATAACAATTAAATTTGCCCAAGTCATCTAAGACATTTTTCTACAAATTAGAATACTTTTGCATTGGTTGGCTTTGGCTTTAGATGTTGAATTTTTTCCAGTACAGGCTGAACTGGAAATCTAATTGCAAATCTAAGACTTAATGACTCTAACCTTGTTATTTTATGTCATTCCATACCATTATAACCTGGTAGACCTAAAATTGCTTCCAAAATCTGAATATTGATTTCCTACCCAATAGGAAGAGTTTTTAAGATCTTGCTCAGGTTTTCTCAAACTCAGACTGGTCTGTGTCAAAGAAAATATTGGCACACATTATGTAACTTTATTGTTTTTAACGTCCATATTCAATCCTTTTAACACAAAACAATATGGAAGATTTTTAGTCTTCATTTTTTACGTATTTCGAAAAGATTTCATTTAAAGTTGCACAGGAGTGACACTTACCAATCTGCAACTTTTAATATCTTCTGCAACCTGTGAGCCATTCCTTGACAGACAAATTAAATGGCTCCATTTTGTAAAGTCCATTCTCACTCTGAGAATATTTTTATTGCATTCTCTTCAAGTTCCTCAAAACAAACAATGCATATTTATAGAGGTTGAACATTTATAATTATTTTACTCGACTAAACATGCTGGTATTTTTAATTTTACACAAAAATTGTGATTATTTCTTTATCTGATTTTTTGTTTTCTATTTAATTAATTAGAGATCTGTGCCCTGCTTTCAACACAAAGCTTTGTCATTAACAAGTATTGTCATTATTTACAGACCTTTACCTCATACAAGCTGCACAACTGAACAACTCGCTCTGTAATTATTAAACATTTTCTGCAGGTCAAATTGTATTTAATTTGTATTTTTGTGGTAGTGAATTTAGAATCTTGAAACATGACAGGCTTGCATGCTACATTGACAGTTGTTATTACAATTTATAAGCCAAATAAATTGCTAATATATTGCATCATCTTATGGGTATTTATGGACATGTGCAACTGGTTTTGACTTTTGTTCTTGCACTGGTTTAGAGTTTCACACTTTTTTTGTTTTTTGGTTTTGTTTTTTTTTTATTAACTATATATTTTGAACAATATCCTTTCCTTCATTTGATTTTTTTAAAAAATTGAAAAATATTTCAAGGCTTGTCTTTACTAGGACCTGTATATGTAGTGAGGTAATTCCAACTTTTGAAAGACAACCTCACTGGTAATAATTTAACTTTAATTTAATTGTTGTATTTAATTGTTTAATTGTTGTATCTTCATAAAAATGACAATATTTTTGTATATCTGTTCTTTCATAAATAATGTCAAAACCATATGCCAATCTAATTTCTCTTGCCTGCCATAAACGTAGTAATGTGCTTGAAAAAGATAAAATATCAGAACTAATGTCCAAATTCATTCTAATCAAGTTAATGGCTGTTTATAAAAGACAATAATGGCAGATTCATGTACTAGAAGAATACTGTAAATCACCTTAGAAAGTTATTTTACAAATTAAACCATTCATCTCTCAAAACAGAGAGGATGAAAAAATATCATCCACAGGAGATGTCCTTTTAGGAGTCAAAGACTAGACCTCAGTAAATCCTTGGGATATGCAATCATTCAAAAATCTGAGAATGATATTTTTAAGCTTCCCAGTACACACCATAAAGAGTTGTGTGCAAACTTTCACGTAAGTACCTTCAAGCTTTGTGGATGGAAATACAGCTCTTTAACTACAACTGCAAATTTCTTCTAATTATCTGATATTTGGCACATAAACATAAAAGCTGGTCAGTAAAAAAAATACTTAAGAAGTGCCTCAAATCCACACGGGAATTTCATGAAAAATTAGAGAACATCTGCCCATTTATTTATTTATTTATTTATTATAATTCCTAACACGATGACAATAAATACAGTTCTAAGAACAGCGAAGAAATTTCATGCCATAAACTGAAAGCTCCGAGATTCTTGTTATGCTGAGTGATGCTACGAGTAATTCTATTTTTATTTCCTACAATTTCAAGGCAGCAGTGGCTTAGGGTCATTTTTCCATGGTTACTTCAGTTATTCTTCCAAATGAAGGCAATATTAGACATGGTGGATGTGAAGCCAATGTTAAACAGGCCAGTACTTTTTCACAGCAACCATACTTCATCTCAAATCTTGTCCAGCTCACAAACTCACGTGATCAAACCCTCAGGAATTTGAAAACACAAGCACGATTTGACTCTAATTTTGCTATTTCCCATTTAGACAATCATCACCCTTTTATATTTTACCTTTCCTCAGGAAGAGCTCTGTCCAATCTCTGCTTAGAGTTTTAGGAGTTCAGTAGTAAGAGACTACATGGGTTAAACTGGGATACAGACAAAGTTAAAATGTGGAATTTTTTTGTTGACATTTAGCCAGGCTGGGTGGTTTCATCTACTTATTTCAGGTATCTGGTTTGGAGTGTGTTTGTTGAAAAGAATAAAACTGAATGCCCTAAATCTGCCTTCTCCTTTGTTGTATCCTTGCCCATGAAGCCTTCATAGTTTATTCACCAGATTTATGCCTAAAATCAGCAAACATGAAAGCTGGATGAGTTATTCTAATTTTTTTTATGTTCTGGGTTTAACGTTACTTTGTAAGATTTGGTTCTGATTCTTCCTCTGCCCCAACAATTCCCACATCTGCGATGTTCATTTGATTACTTGGCTGTACAAGTGTTGCCCTGCACCAGAGGACAAACACTTCTTGCTGTGTATTAGTGATTATTCCCCTCTGCGAATACTTTACATAGCCAGGATTTGAATAGTGAGACACAAATCCATCCAGGCTTTGCCAAGAGCTATTTTTAGCTTTTCCTCCACTCTCAATTTTCTGCTAGGTGTATGTGACTGGAATACAGCCAAAGTATGATTTATGTTGCAAGTAGCGAGTGTGATTTAGGAATGAGGACCCCATTATTCCCTTATCAGTGATGGGCTCTGCAGTCATATAAATCCCCTCACAAGAGCAACAGAAGACATAATGGGAATATGGCTGTCCTAACTATTATGCCATTAAAATATAGAAGGGGAGGATGTCTAGTGAAGAAGAGGTATTTTCTTTCTTGGAGATATCATGAATCAAATCCATCTTTTACAGGCCAAAAAAAAAAAAAAAACCAAACTAACCCCGGCCAAAACATCCCCGTGGTTCAATAGGACTAGAATTTTAATAATCACATTATCTCAGAGCTCTCTCCTGGCAGTTGTACCATGGCAATAAGTTACACAGATGTTAATAAAATCTGCCTGGGGAGGGCTTTTGGTGAGGAAGTCCAAGAGAGCTGACACTATAAAAAGGTGCAGCAAACTTTTCAATTTGAGGTGTGAGAATAACTTTATTATCTAGCACAAAAATTGACCAAAAAGATCTTTGGCACTTTTTTCATATATTGACAGCTGCAGCAGTGATGTTTTGTGGGGTTTTTTAATGTAAAAATTGTTTTCTAATGTGCACCTGCAAATTTCCTCAAAATTCTCCTGTCCCTTCTTCTGCCATAGGAGAAAAAAGTGTGTAGGTCTCTTTCATTCTTTTCCCTTTTGTCTCTTCTTTACAGTAGGAAAAATTAATTCAGCAACAGACTTTACCTTCCTCTCCTTTCAGTGCTCCTCCAATACATCAACAGCAGAGATTTCACATGCACAGCCTGGTAATTTTCAGCTTTTGGCACTGTGAAAATAAGACAGCTCTATACCCTGCTGCTGATTTATACAGCAGGCACTATACATTCCCTCAACACAGATTAAAGGGTGTGCAAGTCTCTTTGATGGGCAAGTTCAAAAGAAAAATAAGCTTAGTATATCTTCTTCACCTGATAGACCAGCATA
The DNA here is from genome assembly GCA_013398855.1 of Mohoua ochrocephala. Taxonomy (NCBI): domain Eukaryota; kingdom Metazoa; phylum Chordata; class Aves; order Passeriformes; family Acanthizidae; genus Mohoua; species Mohoua ochrocephala. The sequence continues at coordinate 4,745 of VZTA01025145.1, read as the reverse complement.
CTTACTCAGGCTAAATGGTTTAAATATGCTGATTTGTCAGAAGCTTTAAACTTGAAAAGAAGCCATGTTCAGCCATATTATGAGAGTATAAACAGGGTTTATATATAGTATTTTCCAGCATGTTAGGCAGTTGTGAACTCATGAATCATCTCTGGTGCTATACAACTAATTAGCAGCCAGCAGGAGTGAGTTTTCTGCAAATCAGGAAGGTCCTCGTGTCATTTCTCAAACAAATACATGAGTAAAACTTATAAATCTTTTAGATCTATTTAGATAACATTGAAATGTGCATAAACCAGAGGTTTGCCTGTTTCTTTGCTTCTCCTGCTTTCAGCACTCCTTGAGACGCATGTCCTAAGCAAACACTTTAAAAGCTTATTTGATTTATTTTGTTGTTATTAAATGCGATGTTACACAATTTATTTAAGCAGCAGTTAAACGAATGTGGGAGATATCTGCAAGCTTTCACGAGACACTTAAAAATCTGTCACCACCCCTACTAGTTTATAAATTAACGTGACTTTCAGTATTCCCAGATTATGGTCATTTTGACATTTCTTATCCAGTGGATCATAAATCCTACTTCCAAAGTGCAGTCCTTATGGCTCCATTAAAATGCAGACGTTATGTCAAATGGATAGTTAGTGATCATTATGGACCGGAGAATGACAGAATTATTTAGGTTGGAAGGAGCCTTAAAGATCACCTGAAGGTTCCCCATTGGCAGGGACAGCACCTTTGAACAGGCCACAAATAGGAGATGCCATATGTTCTATTTTTAACATTTGAATTAATCTTGTTATGATTTATTTCAAAGAAACATAAAAGAATGAATAACGGGACAGGGGAGATCAAGAAGAAACCATTGAGATTTTGAAAGCACATGAGCTGTCATAAAATAATTTTGAGCTGGATATTTTCAAAATATTGCTCCTTCATGGCTCTCTAGTTTTAATTTTAGGCCTTTGTGAGAAGAGCAGAGTTATAAATGCAATAGAATAGGTAAAATCTTGCTATTTCAATGTAGTTTACCCAAACACAAAGCTCTGTAGCAGTTTAAATAAATTAGTAAGGCACTTTCCTGTTGCCCTAATTAATATATTTGGCCAGGTGGTGGACAGTGAGGAGAATGAGCTGAACATTTCAGTGGAACTCCTTTTGATGACCAATAAAACTCAGAGAAAGGTTTAATTTCCTGTAGTTCGGCTCTAGGAGTGGAGTTGCCCAGTTTCATGTGCATGGGAACTCCTGTCATCCACAGTTCTTTCATCCTACCTGAACCCTGGCTGAAACCAACACTCCTGAGAGACACAAAAAGGGGCTTGTCCAGCCAGCAGGGTGGTGTAGGAATGTCTAAAGTTCTTTGGGTTCTTCACAGTCTTCTTGATCCCCTCCAAAATTTCAGCTCCTGGGTCATTCCCTGGTTGAATAGGAGGGAGCAGTTGACATTCGTGCTTGGAAACATGTTTAAAAAACTGAATTTAGACCATGGCTGTGTACCCTGTCAGAACAAATTGACCCAAAGGCCATAGGTTTACCCAGGAAGTGAGAAAACAATTCCTGTAAGACTTTAATGGAAGGATAAATTTTGTTTTCAGAAGGAGATTGTTGAAAAAAATAACCCCACATGCCTGCTATGCCAATTTGTATGAGACGTGGTCCTAATTAATGAGGACTTTGCTGTGGAACTTCAGCTCAGCTGGAATGAGAGGCTTTTTTCGTGGAAATCAAATGCAAGTGTAATGATTCAACCCTGAAAAACAAGGTGTGGGTTTTGCCAGCAAGACAGCAGGATGCATAATGATACAGTGCTCTGAAAAAAATCACCTGCTGTAACCCCGCTCTCAGTAAGAATCAATAATTTCATATCTGCTTTAAATATGCTATAGAAATCCTTCCTGCACAAAGCACTGGACTTCTTGACTCCATTCTAATAGCAGGCACTTATTCATTGTGAGGCAATTCATTGTGCTATGGAAATAAGTCATCAAAAAGGGCTAAGCACAGAAATTAATTTTTTTTCATCTTATTCTTTTTCATAGCTTTGGAAAGGGAAGAGTTTGCACCTGTTGTGTGTTTGATACCGATCTTGTGATACTTCTGTACATAATGCCTGCAGATAAATATCAATATTCAGTGAAATCAGGGAAGAAGCATGCAATACAATAAAATCTTTTTTTTAAGAAAAATCCTTCTAAAAATAACAGTTTAATTGGGGGATCAGCACTGTGTGTACATGCAAAGGTAAACAAAGGTCAGGATGTGGAACGCTATTAAAAACTTTCAAGACACTCTAAGCCTTTTGAGAGTCAACAGCTGTAAAATACAAGATATAAATCCATATAATCCACATATCAGCACATTACAGCAACATCATCATTGCAAAAAGGGAATAAACAAGGCTTGGGAGCCTGTTTAAAATTACAAAGCATCAGCTTGAACATAAGGGTGGTCTAAATATGCTTTCCTTTCCTCCACCACACAGTGCAGAGAGCAAAATAATGAAATAAGATATATGGTACTGAACATAAAAGCTGAGACATGACTTCCCTCCAAATGTAATTTATAACACAGGCACAGTGAGTACAAATCTATGTATCATGAGAGATAAATAAAAGAACAGCAACAATAAAATGAGTCTTAGATCCCAATTTATTTCTGGCTTGAAGTTAAAGTTTATGAAATAGAGTTCCAGGCTTTCTTGGGCAAATTGTGGAGAAATGCTATTAAGCCACTGAAATCGTTCAAGGGTTGGGGAATGGACTGAAATCCACACGTGGGATCACATTTGCACTCAAAGTTCTAAACTTTCGGGCACCCAGGTACCTCATCTTCCCATGCTGAAATATTACCCTGTTTTCCTCCTTTGAAATGCTCCCAGAGGTGTTTGCTACAACCACTGCAGCTTCCAAAACCAATGATTTGCTTGGTCCTACACAACTTCTGACATGAGAGGGAAGGCGAGGACACCAGCACTTTTGCTAAGTGAAAGTTTTCCAAGAGATTTTCTTGTAGGGCAGAGAAGTAAAAGCACTGCACAAGAGAGGAAACAAAGGGAATATGGATGCAAAAAGTCCCTTTTGTATGGGAAAACCTCCTTGCCTCTCTGTATTAACAGATGCTGGGTGAAGGCCTCAATCTGCTCCTATTCAGAGGAAACTTCAGTAAGGAAATTTTTCCAGAAGGGCCTCCTGGAAATACCTGACTTAGACTTGAAGCGGCCTCCAGGTTCAATCTGAGCACGTGGAGACCTCTCAGCAGTGGGAACTTGTCTACACTGGTCCTCCTTCCAGTGCCAGCTGCTGATGCCAATGACCAGAGCATCTCCATCAGCCCAATCCCTCAGGCAAGCAGGAAAAATGCAAAGCTGGAAATTAATTTCTCCTTTTTTTTCTTCTCTTTTCTTTTCTTCTTCTTCTTCTTCTTCCATTCCTTTTTCTACCTGTTTTTGCCACTCCTGCATCATCTAATTATTCTTAACACGTCATTTTAATATCCAAATCCCAAAAGCAAATATTCAAGAAGCTGTGCCTTAACTCAAATCCAATCTGAAATATTAAGATTTTTGTTGGCAATAAAACCTTATGGAAATCTTACAGGGAAACTGTTTGTTCTAGTGATTCTCAGACCACTGTAATTCTGCTACATTAAGATAAATATCCATCTAAATGTCACTTCTGAATGGTTTGAAATTATTCCCATCCATCATTTCTTGTATACTTACAGCAATTTCAAGTAAGTATTTTCATAGCAAACACTTTCTTGTATCGTAAAAAAAACCCCCACATTTCTATGTATTATATGATATTTTAAAATAAAACTTGTTGCTAAGTTATGGAATGCTTAAGAAATTCCTTCTGCCATCTGCAATAAAACACTTCCCTTGAAACACCATCCTTTTATAATATTTGTCTCTTTGCATTTTAATTCTTCCACTGATTGTAACCAGGTCATGAATATAAATTATAGTGAACCAACAATCGTGAATTCACAGATTCATGTGCTTTTTTCCATGCAAAAGGCGATAGTAAGGTTAAATTTGATTGTTAGACGAGCTTGGTTTTTTATCGCACTCAAAGTAAAACAGCTTTACTCACCTGAGGTCTGACTCAGAATACACTGACCTGCACGGCCTGGCCACAAAGGATAATGAGATAACTGTGCAGGTAACTGCACAGGTAAAGAGAGAGTGAAAAATAAGAGAGTCACGACAATGATGGATTCCACCACTTAGGCCTCTAATGACTCTACAGTAAAAACAATTTACTTTTCTATTAAGAGACATCCATGTTACATAGTCTGAAAAGTAAATTAGGTGGGAAAATTTGAAGGGTCTCTCAGAAAATTCTGACGTGAAAATGCATTTGGATTATATGAAACAATTTGTTAAAATTTCAATGTTAATATAATACACCACCCTTAAAAATAAAGAGATAAAAGAGAACTTTCCATGACAGGTGAATGCACCCAAACATCCTCAGAAATGTTTAGACACCCTTTTACCTGCCTCTTTCTCAGTTTTTTAAACAGCAGAAATGGATCTCACGTTTCTTTGTCTTCCATCTGCTTTCGCACTTTTGGCAAAAATCACAACTTTTTGTGTGGAAAATATTAGAAGAACTTTTTTAATGGGATCAGGATGTATTGAAGGGTAACTAGTTATGGTTGGAAGATGAAAAGTCTTTTAGAGGCAGGCTATGATAAAGTCAGAAGAAGCAACTTTTAGAATCATAGAATCCCAGAAT
>VZTA01025142.1:11222-22794 GCA_013398855.1 Mohoua ochrocephala | reverse complement strand
AACGACCCCGATATCCACGGAACGGCCCCANCACGGAACGACCCCGATATCCACGGAACCGCCCCGATATCCATGGAATTACACCGATATCCGCGGGATAACGCAGCTGAGAAAGGCCGTGAGGAGAGCAGCGACTGCTCCTTGGAACAGCGCGGCAGCGAGAATTCCAGAATCCTGGAATGGTTTGGGTTGGAAGGGATCTTAAAGTTGGTCCCATTCCACCCCCTGCCATGGGCAGGGACACCTCCCGCTATCCCAGGGTGCTCCAAGCACCATCCAACCCGGCCTTGGACACTCCCAGGGATGGGGCAGCCACAGCTGCTCTGGGGAAGACGAGGGTTGGGGATGAGGGTTGGAGATGAGGGTGGAGATGAAGGTTAGAGATGAAGGTTGGAGATGAAGGCTGGAGATGAGGGTTGGAGATGAAGGGTGGAGATGAAGGGTGGAGATGAGTGTTGGAGATGAAGGTTGGAGATGAGGGTTGGGGATAAGGGTTGCAGATGAGGGTTGGAGATGAGGGTTGGAGATGAAGGTTGGAGATGAAGGTTGGAGATGGGGGTTGGAGATGAGGGTTGGGGATGAAGGTTGGAGATGAAGGTTGAAGATGAGGGTTGGGGATGAGGGTTGCAGATGAAGGTTGGAGACGGAGGTTGGAGATGAAGGGTGGAGATGAGGGTTTCAGATGGATTTGGTGGCCCTGGGCTCAGGCAGAACCACTGTGCAGGGTGTGGGGTTTTAGGTCCAGCACAGGCCGGGGGTCCAGAGCAGGTACCTACAGAGAGACCCCCAGCTCTGCAGGTGCCCTCTGCACCCATCCCAGAGTGATGCTCCTGTGGGATCACACCCGTGACACCCCAAAACCCACTGGTACCCTACATCTGTGGCATCCCATCCTCGCCGTACCCCACATCCATGCTACCCCACACCAGCGGCCCCCCATCCCCGTGGTACCCCACACACTTGCGGCACTCTGCACCTGTGAGACCCCACCCTGACAACACCCACACCTGCGGCACCCCATCCCTGCGGTACCCCACATCCGTGGTACCCCAAATCCGTGGTACCCCACACCTGGGCCTTCCCACACCCCCGAGCCTCCCCACCCCAGGACGGGCTCACACCTGCCCTACCACCCCGCACACCACGTACTCACCCTGGGGGGCCTGGCCAGCCGTGGTCTGAGGGCACCAGGTCGCCCCTGGGACCCGCCATGTCCCCTCGCCCCGCCGGACCCTCCCGCCAAAAGAGATCCGCTCCCTCATTGATTATTCATGAGGGGGCGTGGCGCCAAGGGGCGCGCGACAGGCGGAGCGCGCTTTCCGTTATGGAGGAGGAGGCGGGTTTAATTTAAATATTCATTACCTGGGCGGGGACAGCGCGGGCGGGAAAAGCCGAGCTCGAGCCGCTCGCGCCCCGCCCCCTTCCCCCTCCCCCGCGCGCCGAAAGGGGCCGAGGGCGAAAAGGCGGGAAAAATCGTTATTGCCCAAAATTCGCAGAAATTCACCTAAAAAAGGGGCCCAGTTGCCAACAGCACTAACGAAACACCGCTGGGGGAACACGCTGTTGTTGCCTGTAATCGTTTCCTCCTGCCAACACGTCTGTGGGTCACACTGACAGCTACCAAATCGAAACTTACTGTGTTGGTTTTTAATATTTGCCAACATTTCTGCTCCCGGCTGAGGCTCCCAAACACAGCTGTGCTGCCTGTACACACCCCGCCTCTGCTCCTACAACCAGAACCCCTTTTAACCCCGATAGGTAGAAACATCTGACTGAAATAAGGCCTTAAAGAGTTGAAGTTAAATCATAATAATTTAAAAATGGGGGGGTTGGGGTTTCTTTTCCCCTCAGGGACACGGGGTTTGGTGACCCCCACACCCCCATCCCCTGCTGCTCCCTCAGAGCTCCCTGCGGGCGCCCGGCCGGGGCTGTTTGTGGAGAGGGGGTTTCCCTGAGGTAAAAAAACGGCTGATAAAGAGTTTTATGTGAGTACTATCAACTGTGAGACACCTTCTATTAATTTTATGTAGGTTTTGGGGTGAAAGTCCCCCATTTCAGCTCTTTAGCCACGAATTTTGGTAGGTTGGGGGGAGAGGAGCCATGGCAGAGGACACAGCCTGGCCCGTCCTTCGGCCTAAAGGTCATAGCCCGTCTGAATCTGACCCAAAACCACAGGTAAAAGGCCCAAAATAACCCATTTCATCAAATATTGAAGCCTGAGGAGCAAATCCAGGCTGGGATGAGGGAAAAAGAAGCTCTTTTTAGTGTTTTTCCCCTCTGTTGGGAGCCAGCCCCCTCACACCACAGCCCGGCCGCCATCAGCAACAAGGCCAGGAGCCCTCAGCTCTGCTTTATACTCATATTATTCTCCAATTTAGGTGGTTTTGGGACCGATTTGCACTATCAATCTTACATAGAGCCTTTATCATAAATAAAACCACTTTTTTAAACAAAAATTTTTGGTGTAGATTAGGGGTAACAAGTATTAAGGTACCTCCATGGGTGCACTCGGTGCTCTGAGGTTTGTCACCCCCCACTTAGGCTTGTACTTGAAAATCATTCTTTTATTTTATCCTCTTTTCTTCCACTCCATTTTATTTTATTTTCATACCACAAAGGACAAGAGAAAATCGGGAAAAACAAGTGAAAACCCCCATCGAGTTAATATTCAAAGCCACCGGGTTTATGCTCGAGGTGACGAGGAAGGGAAAGGGAAACATCCCAAACCAATCTCCAAAGTAAACACCCTTTTTCGCAATAAATGTTTGCCAAATGCTAACAAAAGGCTCCGAGAAATATCAGGACTAAAGTGCATCCATTAGCAGGAGTTTAGCGACTGCTTAAGGGCAAGATGGGTGGAAGTTGATGCTTTTGGCCTTGTAAACAAATTAGTTTATAGGGACAAATAAGATGACCCTCCTTAGCTAATGTTATGAGTTTAGCTCGTTAAATATTTAACATTTACCTTTCAATTTCCAGTGTGGATTAAGCACTTCTCCAAACACTGGTGTCCCAGCAGCAGATGGAGATGCACAGCCCATTGCCCCGCTCTGGCTCAACTCCCTAAGAAATAAAAAAAAAAACCCACGTTAAGTCAAAGAGGAAGCAAACGGGAGCTTTCAGGAAAAGCTTTAAAACTGGCTGTTTGCGCTCATTTTTATTTACATTCATTTTATCTAACTCTGCTCCGCATTAAAGCAGCAATAATCCATTTAACTTCGAGCAGATTGGGCAGAAAGAGACAAACATTAGACAAATACTTCCCACAAACCTCGCTGGTGGCCAAGTATTTTTCCTTCCACGACTGGAGACCCAAGGTAAGATTTTTTTAAAAAAAACCACTGAAAGATCCCACGAATCCCCACAGCTCCAGTCTCTGCTGCAGACAGAAAGGAGAGTGGGAAGAGAAGAAAGTACCACAGGATTGCGACTTTATTTCTAAAGCCTGGATCAGAAATATGCCCCAGATTTAGCCAAGTTTAGCTCTGCTGGTTATAAACAGGGAACGGGCTGATTTTTATTTGTGTGGTCCACAAGGAATTGATGTGGAACCCACAGTTGGCCGTGTAAAAATCCTTGCTTTTAGAAGATGAGCGTTTTTAATACAATTCCATCTATAGGTGATTTTTTTCCCCTAAAGGTGTTACGTCAATTTTTTCCTCCTCAAATCCTAAACCCGCTAATTTTAGCAGCAGTTACATTCGCTCGCGAGCCCTGTGAAAGTTTTCAGCTGCTTCGGCGAGCCAGAAATACCCTACAGCTAAATAAAAAACCCTCCCAGAGAAGTGAAAAAAACCCCTTAAATGTCCGATTCCGAGTCTGCCCAGAGCCGGCCAGCCCCGCGTGTAACACTTTTCCCAAAACCTCCCCAATTCCTGGGCACGAACAGAGCCCTCATTGTGGACGAGGCCGTTTCCCTTCTGAGGGAATATCAGAGAGTCTGGCTGCAGCGATTTTGTAATAAACAGGGGGAGGATGTTTGGAGCTTGTTGTCTGTAATTTTGTAAATTTGTAATCCCCGGGGAACAATGGGGCCCATTCTCCGCGAGAATTTCCCACTGCTGGTGGCTGGGATGTTGCACTGCAGCTTGGACGGGCTCCAGGGATGTTCCAGCCAGCGCTGCCAGCTCCTGGAATTATCCTGCAGCTCTCGTTCTCCTCCTTGGCAATCCCCCCGGAGCCTCAGCTGCTGGAATCGAGGAGCTGTGTGAAAAAAAATCGCAGTTAGAACATAAATCGAAGACACAGCCAGTCCCCGGCTGCCGGTGTTGCCTGACATTGCGAAGTGTGGCTGTTCTAGGGACTCAAAACCCAGAAGGTAAATCAAATAATCCGATTTATTGATTCTCTCAAAGCTGGTTTTCAGCCCCTTTGGGATTTTGGGAAAGCCCGAGGCGCTGACATTTCCAGGGGGCAACGCCGTATCGTTTATTGTTATATCACACATACACTCGTTATTTTAAATTAAGCCTCGCACCAGCTCGGCGCTGCAGGAAAAGCAGGGTTTGAAGCATCACTTTGGTGCTTTTAATCCTCGGTTTGGTCCTACACGAGCAGCAATTATCACCCTAAAGGAACGGCGACGATCCTTTCCACAACAGCCCCGTAACTTCGGTGCTCTGTTGAATAATTAGTGCGACAAATTAAAAGGATGCTGTTAATTACTGCAGCTTGTACCCTCACGTGTAATTCCCCAAGAATTCCCTTTCAGAACTGTTTCCCTCACTTTCTGCGTCTCCCTCCTCGGATTTGCCCCCGGTGCTTTTGTCTTTTCCTCCTCCGAAATCCGCCGAACCCTCCATTCCCCCAGACGTTATTTCTACTTTTCAACGCATAAATTATTAGCTGGAACACATTTCATTCCTCATGCACCGAAAGTTATTTAGCAAATCTCTTTCACCGCGCTGAATCCAAGCGGTTTATCCCACGCACAGGCGAGATTTTCACACTCTCTGTGTCTCCAAGGGAGTCATTTCCTCTCAGCTTCATTCTGGGAGCCTTTTCCTCCTCACAAAATCAGACTTTAATGTTTTTTTGGGTTGATTTCTTTTTTTTCTCCAGGTTAAATTTATGGAAACAGCGGAACAATGACCTCGAGCGCAGGGAGCAGCCGCACCTCGACCCCCCGGCAGAAACAGAGGCGGAGCAGCCGCCGCTGCTGCCGCACCCCGGGCAGGGATCCCCAGGCTCTGTCAGCGCTGGGGGATTTCCAAACCCTTCCCTTAGAGATCTTCCAAATGGTGTTGAATTATCTCTCAGGTGAGGACCTGATCAGAAACCTCAATAGCTGAACATTACCCTCGATTTTTTTTTTTTCATTTACGAGGCCTTATCATTCCAAATGTGGTGGCTTTTAAGCATTTAAAGTCATTTTATTTGGCTTTAACTCTGAATTTTCAGCTTTTAAGTATGGGGAACCAACCGACCAAAATTTCAGTGATAGTTACAATCTATTTGAAGTTGGTTTTTGCCTATCAAATGTGAAAATTATTCCTTAGATCTGCCGGGTTTCTAATTACTCCGGTTTGCTGGCAAAGGAGATCAACAGTAATTAATTTTTTTGTTTTATTTATAAATCTTATTTCTCGGCCTATTTTTTGAAGTCAGAAGGATTTATTGACTCGTGATCAGCATTTTCCCTCGCAAGCAGGGGATTGAGGAGTGTCCTGGGCTTTGCTTTTTCCAGTGAAGGACATCAGCACGCTGAGCATGGTGTCCAAAACCATCAGCAGCCGCCTGATTCATTACATCTCCACCTCGTCAGGGACCCGCCGGCTCCTGCTGCAGGACTTCCACAGCCCGGAGCTCCCTGGCACCAAAGAAGGAGCCTCCATTCTGGAGCACTACAAATCTCTAGGTGAGAACAGAACTCCCTCCAAAGCTTTCTCCTGGTGTGGGCATTAACAGAGAAACGCTGAGGATGTGGCCCAAATCCTCCGCGCACAACGAGGAGCCAAACAACTCCTTCCAACACCGAGCAATTGCCTGAAATCCTTCCAAAAACCTCTGAGCTATGGAAAAAAAACCCTGCATGTCCTGCCTCCTCTGGGTGTCCTTTTTTCCAGAGGAACAGGCGGAGGATCAGCTTGCAGGAGGGGGTGTTTCCAAAATTCCCTCTCTTTGGAGCCCGGCGCTGGAAAGAGCAGCAGCAACCGAGGCTCCCAGGCCCCGGGGCAGCCGAAGGAATGCGGCTGCCCAGCCCGAGGGGTCTCCCTTTGGAGCAGCTCACATTCCTCAGGCTGGGAAATGCAGCCCTTAAGCCCAGCCTAACTCCGGAGTGACCAACACCGGCTGCCTCGCTCGTTTTTAAAGCGCGTTGGTTGTGATTCGCTCTACATCGTTCTGTCAGAGGAAGAAATGAAATTAAAACATCGCTGGGTCCGTATTTACTGTTCCCTGTCTGATAAAGAAATGTGTGTTTGACAGAGAAATAAATGCCAGGGTTAGATGGAGAATTGTAAATACGGGTTCGACTGCAGGCATTAAGTAAAGGCATTAAAGACATTAAAGAAAGGCATTAAAGACATTAAATAAAGGCATTAAAGACATTACAGAAAGGTATTAAAGACATTAAATAAAGATATTAAAGACATTACAGAAAGGCATTAAAGACATTAAATAAAGGTATTAAAGACATTAAATAAAGGCATTAAAACATCAAATCACACAAGGTAAAGGAGAGCTGTTAAAACAATTTAGGACAAATCCTACAGTAAGCAAATCATGGTGGTTTGGAGGTATCTTAAAATACCTTTTAAAATTAATCTTAGTGTTTTCTTGTTGCCTGAAACCTTGTAATCCTTTTTTTTAAAAAAAAAAAAAAATCAGAATTAGTTGGGGTTTTGTAGTAATCTCACCCAAAATGGCACCTCGTTATTTCAACGGAGGTGCGAACCCACCCCTGCAGGAGCCGTAGCAGCAAACCACAACCTTTCCCAAATTTAAACCCATCGGCTGCGGCCGTGTCACGGTGGGAGGCTCGGGGGAAGGGCTCTGCTCGGGCTGGCTGCAAAATCAATATTTACATTGCAGCAGGGAAGAAAAAAAACCCCAAACCTGGAGTGGAAAAGCACCTTTTGCTCCACCCTTTTTTGTGCTCCACTCGCTTTTCCCCCGGCGGATGGCTCCATCCTGGAGTGGAGCTGAGCTGTCCCAACATCTGTTCCTCGGGGAGAGCTCTCCAAAGTCTGATGTAGTCAATAAAAAATGGGCTCGGCTGTGCTTTGGAGCAGATCCGAGGCTGATGAATAAGTGATGGCTGTCGTGCAGGAATGCTGCCGGGCTCGGAGGAAGGGAAGAGTCACTCAGAAGTGCAGGAAATCCACAAAGCACTTTCTGACCTTGGATTTTTTATCCTTGTATTTTTAGGATTTTTTTTTTTTTTCTGGAGGAAAAATTCCCTTTTTTTTTTTTCCCCCTTTCCCCCCTGGGAGACTCCAAGCTTTTCAGTGGATTCCTTAATTAATTAACGAGCAGTATATATAGATATATATATTTTATTCTGGTGAAAGGCTTTGAGTGCAAGCTTTTAACCCAGTTTCTTTCAGGAGTGTGGAAGAAATTCTCCTCAACGAGAGCAGCTGTTCCCCAGGATAACGAGCTCCAGACTCTGACATCCCAAACATGCCTGCATAGGAAAAGAAATTTCCCTCTCTGCTATGTTTTACATCAGGAAAATCCAGAATATTTGCTTTTTAGAGTGCATGGCCATCCTGAAAACAAAAAAAAATGGGGGATGATGTAAGGGGAAAAGCAGCTTTCCCTGGGGTGCTTTTAGAAGGGGTGCAACATTTCTGGCCAACATTTTGAACAGCTGTAACTCCCAAACCAACGCAGTCATTTCAATACAGCTCCAACTGTGAGTAACAAGGCCTTTAAACAACGCCATAAACAACTTCCAGCGGGGGCAGGAAGCTGGAAACTCCCTGAAATCATTCCTTTGGGAAAACACGGCCTTGCTACCCCTACTCCAACCACAACTCGCTGCTCCTTTCGCCTCGGAGCAGCAGCTTTTTCTCTGTGCCTTCACTTTCTGTGATTTTTTTTCCTCTGAGGATGCTCCAGAGGTGTCTGAGCACCCCCCAGAGCTGTGTGTGTTTGATCCCTCTGTCCCAGGGCTGCTGCTCAAGAGGTGCACCCTGCTGCTGCCCACCAGGGACAGGCTCAAGTACGTGCACAAGGTGCTCTCAGGGGTGAGTACTCTCAGGAGTAATTCCACCTTCCTTCCTTCCTCCAGCGTTCCTCGCTGTCTTTTGTGCTTTACACCACCGTTCCCACAAGGTGATTTCCTCTGGAATTGTCACCACCAGGAGAAGAGGACACGGCCTTAAGCTGTGCCAGGGGAGGTTTAGGCTGGACATTTAGGCTGGACATGAGGAAAAAATTCTTCACAGAAGGAGTGACTGGGCACTGGCATGGGCTGCCCAGGGAGGAGGGCACGGTCCCTGGAGGTGTTTGAGAAGAGGCCGGGTGTGGCACTCGGTGCCAGGGTTTGGTCGGTGAGGTGGTGACAGGTCCTAGGTTGGACTTTATGTCCTCAAAGGTCTTCTCCAACTCGGTTAATTCTGTGGTTCTTTGCTGGAGTTTATCACCACTGAATAATCAATTGATTGGTTTGGAATCAGTCTCTTTATGATACCAATACCCAACTCCAGCGTGTTGGACACGAGGCTGTTCCACTGTCGTAGGTTGGACTTCATGTCCTCAAAGGTCTTCTCCAACTCGGTTAATTCTGTGGTTCTTTGCTGGAGTTTATCACCACTGAATAATCAATTGATTGGTTTGGAATCAGTCTCTTTATGATACCAATACCCAACTCCAGCGTGTTGGACACGAGGCTGTTCCACTGAGATCCCACCTTCCCAGGGGTGGTTCTCAGCTCCTCCTCATCTCATGGGCTACTAAAAACCCTGCACAGCCCTTCATGGAAATTCTCCTCCCTGAAAACTGGCTTTTTCTTCCCAAAACCTTTCACACACCCGCAGTTTTAACTCAACGCTAAACCCTAAAGTAGCCACCACAACTCATTCCAACAACACAATTCCACAACATCCCCATAACTCCCACAGGGAGGGGAGGGAATCCTTTTAAACCTCTCCTTTTTGAGGGACATGAGGAGCACAGAGGGTTTTCAATCACGAGGACAAACCTCTGCTGCTTTACACTTGCAGGTTTCCTGTTTCAAGCTGAGCGGTTGTGCCAGTCCCCTGCGCTGTTTGGGGTTACAGTGCTACGGGGTGTTCCTACAGGTACAGTATCCCCCTGAACAAAAGGCAAGCAGCACAAATAACAGAGGAAATTAAGGCAGTTTTCTAAACTGATCCGTGTCTTGCAAGGTTTTTAGAAGTTCTGAACTGCTTCTGAAGTAGTTTGGGGGTGGTGTTTATTCACAAGGTTCCGGAGTTTGCTTTCTGGTGCTGCGAGTTGCTGATTTGACTCCTGAGAATTCCTTGGCCTGGATTTCACTCCCAGCCAGTCTGGATTTTGAGCAGCAATTTGTTGCCTAAGAAGACGTGGGAGAAGGGGAGCATTTCACCACACAGCTCCAGATTCACAGGTCAAGAGCAGAGGTGCTTTAGCTTCAAGGGAAATGGCTCCACACACCAGGGGCCAGAACACTTTCTGCTTGTGGTGGCTTAAAATTAATGTAAAAAATAAATTAAAATTAAAATCTTCTCTCAGAAGAGCAGGTGATTATTGGTGCTGGGACATTTTGTAGCAAATACCTTCCACTTAAGGTTCACAAATCAGATTTTGGAACACCCTCAGCAGTTTTGGGTTCTGGGAGGCGTCAGGCTGATGAATCCCTGCTTCAAATTCTGTTAGAAGGTTTCTTTTCTGGCCAATTTCAGTATCAAGGCCTTAAGCACCACCCGAGGCAGGAAATGGCTTCCCTGCCCTCCTCAAGTGATGCTTTAGGTTTTAACTTTTATATTCTTCAAACCCTGCCCTGCCTGGTGTGTGACTCTGCAGTTCCTTGTGGCCTGGGAGCTGCTGTTCTCTCCTGCTGCTCACACACAACAAACCTCTGCAGGTTCCCACTCCAAGGACACCGGGCCCCAAAATGTGTCAGATAAAGCCTCTAAAGGAGGGCAAACTCGGGGTAATTCCATCATGAACTGAGGTTATAATTAGAGAATGAACCCTGAGATGCAAATGAACCCAACTTATCAAAGGGTGAAGAACCCGTGAGCCAGGGTCCATCTGGGGTGGAGCCTCTGGACTGCCCAGGGTGAGCCTTTGAAGGCCTTCAAACAAATCCCTCCTTTTATTCTCTTCATTCTTGTCCAGTCTCTGTGTTTTAGGTGGCCACTTCAGGCACCACAGGTACGACCCTTCCCTCCCTCTCCCGACATCCTGCAAGGAAAATTGTGTTTCTCTGCTGTGAGCTCTGGCGTTGGGAATTTCTGCTCAACCTCCTCATTTTCACCCCATTTCCCCTCCCCTCCAGATCCTCACGGCAGGCTGGGATGAGCTCGAGTGCCACCGGGTGTTCAACTTCCTCTGGGAGCTCAGCAACTTAGCCAGGAAAGTGCAGACGGTTGTCAGCAGCAAACCAGGTAACTCCGAGCAGCCAGGAATCCCAAAAATCCAAAATGTGCCAGCACAGAGAGGGCAGGAAACGGCTCTGGATCACTGCAAACAGAACGTGGGTGGGACTGAGGGAGGCTCAGCCCGGGTTCCTGACTCTGTGGGCATCCCACAGCGAGCTCTTGGCCTTCATCTCCATGGACACAGCTGTTCCCTCCTCACCAAGAGCAGAGAGCAGTGCTTTTATCTCTGCAGGGAAGAGATTTGTCTGGAGAGGCCTTTAGATCATCCCATTGTCAATCCAAAGCATCGGCCGTGTCTCTACATCGTGGGTTTGAACCTTCCCTGCTCTAGACCAGTGAAGTCAGTGGGAAAGGAGCCCCTTCAGGAATAAAACCATGCAGTAAAAAGTGAGGTTGAATGTTTCCGACCCCCAATGCTGACAGCACAAACGCCTCCCACGAAATTCTCCCATTTCCCAGCACAGAAGAGGGAATTTCTGTGGAACACCTCACCCCCAGCCACATCCCCCTTCTCATATTGCCAACACCCACAAACCAAACCCCCACAGCTTGTGGAGGACCCCGGAGGGCGCATCCACACCTTCCACCACCCGAATCAAGGCAAAGCATCAAAACCACCCAAACTCAGGCAGCAAGAGACAAAAACCGAACGAAACACTTCCAGAAAACCCCCCTTTCCCTTTCCTATGGAGGAGTTGCTGACCCCAGCCCGTTTCCCAGGCAGCGCCCGCAGGCTGGAGCTGCGGATCCGCCTGTACTGCCGGGGGGTGCTGCTGCCCCCCGGGAGCCCCCGCAGCGACTCCGCCTTCTGGCTCACGAGAATCCTCAAGCCCTGGCCCATGGTCAACCAGGCCCGCCTGCTCTACATCATCTTCGGGCCCGTGTCCTCGCTCGATGGTGAGTGCCTGCAGGGGGGGAGAGGGAGGAGGAGCAAAGGGTGGGCCCCAAAGAAGAGGTTTTCCTGCAGGAAACCCCCCAAAATGTGATCATATTGGAATGATGGAATTGTGGAACCCCCC
>VZTA01025141.1:0-10777 GCA_013398855.1 Mohoua ochrocephala | reverse complement strand
CCAGGTACCACCTCTTTATAAGGACAACAGGGCAACCAATCAGGGAGGGGCAAACTGGCGGAGGGAAACTTGAGGGACAACCAGGGAACAAATCAGAACTGGGGAAGGAGGGACTGGGTAGGGAGGAACCAATGGGGTGTCAAAGTGAACAGAACTTTGGAGAACATAATGAATATTTAACAGGGGACATACATATTGAACGGAGAACATACATAATAAACAGGGAGTATAACAAACACAAGGGGGAATCACACATAGGTGTCCTCAACAGATGGCTGGCAGCTCTCCTCCCTGGGCCTTCGCCACCAGTTCAGGGCAGTGGTCTGATGACCACGAGGGCGCTGCAGCCCTCCAGAGAGCTGAGCCACCGCCACAGTGCATGATAAACAAAGCACCTGTAGTAGAGCCCATTAATCACTGTTGGCTGAATGTAAATTGCAATAGAGTGCTGCATTTCGAAAATCATTTGAACCAACACTTGCCAGTGTTTTATCCACCAGAACATGCCAAAAACAGCTTTTAAAAACGTAGAAATGCCAAGTGATAGAAGAGCCACCAGAGGAAGCGTCTCCAGCGCCACAAATGTGATACAACCCAACAGAGCCTGGCCAGAAGTTTGACACACTTGAAAATTACCATACTTTAATGCACAAAGTTGCAGGGTTCAAGGTGCAATCCAGCCTTCACTCTGACATTTGTATATACAATCTAAGGTCTTTGAGAAATCAGATTTCATTTATTTTTTCCTTTCCTGTAAAAGCGGAAAGGTAGCACCCTCCATCATGTATTTATCCATTTGTAATACAAACCTTCAAATTTTTAGAAGCAGTGCTACAACAAATAGTGCTAGTGTATCAAAAAAGCTATAAACAGCTGAGATTGCCATGGCAACACCTTGGCTCCCCAATTTACATAAATCCTGGGTAACATTCTGACAAATCCCAAAAGAAGCATTTCAAAGGTAGCAAAGGTAGGACTCTTTGCCAAAAGAGATCTTGGGACAGCTGTGCACAAGGAACAACTGGAATTATTACTACTCATGCCCATCCCACTGGTGAAGTGAAGCCATTTAATCTCTGCTGAAGGCACCAGTGGCTGACATTTATGACATTACAGCATAAATGTTAAATGCTGCAATTACATTTTACGCTGTTTATAATTCTTGTGCATTGCTTTCATTTTCTGTTCTAATTCTCACACCCAGAGCTTCATTTTATTTTTAAAGACAAGGCTATCAATGGCACTTTCACAAATGTTTCAGCCACTCAAGTTCTTCTCTGGAAAAGCCCTATACCAAATAACAACTATAATTTTATTATTCTCTCTGCCTTCCAAGAAAACCCCATGCGGTCTAGACAGTAATTCCAAAAGGGGGATTCAGGGTTTGCTGCTATAACTGAAACACAAGCTTGATCTTCTGCTCTCCAGAATTTTTGATTTGGTTACTATATAAGACATCGCACAAATTCCTTTAATTTTAACAGCGGTCATACACCCGGCATGACGGGTGTCCTAAAGAACAGAGACCAACAAGCTCAAAAATTCTATAGAAAATTATATGGTACCCGCACATAAGATGAAGATAGCATAGGAGTAAGGGGCAATATGTAAAAAGCTTATTAATACAAGCTTTCTCCACTCAATGAATAAATTAGAAGGAACAGATCAATATATGTTAAGTTTCTGTCAAGGAGATAGTAAAAAATAATCCCTTACCTGTAATAGAAATGAGAGCAATAAAGATATGGAGTGTGAAAGCTCTCAGATCAAAGATTTATCCCTGGGAACAGCAATAAAACTAGCTACTGCAATTTAATTATGAAAGGGAAACATCTTGGACAACAAATTTATAGTGAGGTTCCAGCACACAATTTAGGATACAATATTTTTGTATCCCATAGAATTATCTCTACTTACCATAAATCAATGCAAGATGAAGTTCATGTAAGACCCAGCAAAGCTAAACAGAAAGCTACCACTGCCTTCCTGGGGTTACAAAGCAAGTCCTTAACTCAGAAACTTTGCTTTAGATTTAGAGGAAAAGGAACAGCTGCACCTTTTTACTCCCAACATATTCTCAAATAGTAAAGGAGTGCATGTGAGAGAACCGCTGGCTTCTTTCCTTTTCAAAAGGCCTGATTAAAGAAAAGAACTATGACATAAAAATCAAGGACACCTCTCAGAAACCTACAAAATATGCTGGGAGTTGCAAAGTTTGGGGTTTGGGTTTTTTTTCCTAGGTATTAGAAATGGTGTTTCTTTTTCTGAAGCTTTCACTCTGACCCATAGCTTTTTATTCAATGAATGGCATAATTGAGAAGTGCTGGATTTCAGAATTCTGCATAAAGGTTTGGATTCACATTCACTCCTTTTGGACTTCTTCATTGGTGTTAGAGACTCAAATTATAATTCTGTGCATGCTGAAGGAAATCTAAGGCTTTCTGGAAAACTTTTAACAATGCAAAGGCCTGATGCTGCTCCCTGTTGACTTAGAGGAAAAATTCTATCAACTTTCATGTGTCTTTGAAATCAGACCTAAAATGAAGAATAATTTGTGCCTACATTACTGATGACGTCCAGCAGCTTTAAACCAAGCCAAACAAAACATCTATAATTTTTAATTAAACCCCACCTAAGCAAATCATTAATGGCAAAGGGCTAAAAAATCTTTGCTTAATAAAATGAGTATTTAATGACAGTCTTTGATTTTGCAACCTTTCCTTGCATATAACCCAGCCTGACTAGAGCTTAAGTACTTCATGAAATCAGACTGGATTTGAGCATGTGCTTAAGCAGCATGTTGACACAGGCCTTGGGGATCTCTAAACAGGATTTATTATGGAACAATACATTTATTTCACTTCTGCTGAAGAAAGATTTGTCTGTCATGGAACACACTTCATTATGATCCACGAGAGGCTTTGGATGGTGTCCTGGTTGCTGTCCCTCCGTTCACATCCCTGCTGGATTTCCATCTTATTAAGTTTTCACATTAAACTATTCCCTAATCCAGTTTAAAGAAATGTAGTGCGAGTGGACAGCAAGACTGTGGCTTAAGCATTCAGTGAGGTGGGGCAAGGAAAGCAGAGCAGCTGTGCAGAATTCAACTGCATCACAACAGACTTGTTTTTAGCCACTTTTTATATTCTCTAATTATCCCTTACACTATCATTCTAATTACCCAGCTAGATGTCCTCAATGACAAGCACTTATAATCATACAGCTTAATTAAAACATAGCTGAACTATCAGTGGTGATAAAAATACCTCCAGGAAAAAAAGCAAAGAAGCCTTGAGTATGAAGGAAGTTCACTTTACACTTGCTACTAGATCCTCTCTCTGCTCTTTGCACCCTCACAGCAGAGTTTACATTGGTGCTCTGCAAGTTAAGCTCATATTTGTACTCAGTCACCACAAGGAATTTGGAATAATACTGCTGTTCTCCTATAAGAAAAAAAAATCCTGGTTCCAAATTTTACTGACATTTTATTTAGTCACATATTTTTGTGCATAATCGATCAACGGCTGGTGAAGCCAAGCAATTCAGTAGTAGTATCTTAGAGGTGCTTTGCACAAGTTACACATGGATCATGTAGGGAAGACAACCTTGGGCTCTCCAAAGTATTCAGGCTGATAAACATCTTTATACCATGGCTGGCCTTTCAGAACAAAAATATGTGCTCCCCACATATGGGTCAAGTCCAGCAAAGATGACCAAAGGACTGGAGCATCTCTGCTACGAAGAGAGGCTGTGAGAGCTGGGACTGTTCAGGCTGCAGAAGGCTCAAGGGGGATATTATCGATAGGCATAAATGAGGTGATGGAGGCAGACACCTCTCAGTAGCACAAATTGAAATACAGGAAATTCCACCTAAACAGAAGTAAAAAACCCTTCGTATTTCAAGGATGGTAAACACAGCGTAGCCTCAGCAGCCTCTCTCTTCCAGGATCTAATCAAAGCTGGATGTCTGCACGGCTTAGCATCCATCCCTTCAAAACTATGTAATGGCTCCTTTAAACTCTTATGTTGAACTTTCTTTCCTTGTGACTTTTTGTTTTCTCTATGTCCAGGCAGCTCTTACTCCTGACACATCCTCAGCAGTGTCTCATTCTGAAAATCTAATTAGCAATTCAGATAATACAGGAGAAGGTAGCTGCTATAATTTATCATTTTTACCAGTTGATGGGGTTCCCCACAGATCCTGAGTATGTATCTTAAAGCTGCAGAATACAACAAAAATTTACTATAAATCTGAGAAAAGAGAACTGTAGAGTTTCGAGAAATCAGTGCAGAATGCTTTTTATGCAATTTACCTTGTTACACCAATTTTCAAACTGCCTTTTGCCTCTTCATTATTGCATGCATCTGTGCCTTTTCTACTTAAATTATTCAAATTCAGCATTGACTCAGAAACCCCTCAAAAATCAAGAGTCCTTTAATACACTAGCAGGAACATTACAGGTTAAATTATGAATATGTATCCTCATAATTTGTTTCATTGCACATGTATGCGTGCACAGATTTTAAACGCTATTATAAGACACTAGGAATTTAAATGAAATATTAATTAGAAAGCAATTACTGGATTTAGCAGCAGAGAGGTCTGGACAAGAGTTTGCATTAGGATTTGTTCCTAAGCCACAGGAGAAAAGGAGACTGATGGTGCCATCTGTTGGTCAATTTAAAATGGACATTCAGAAATGGAGGTTTGTGCTCTCCTACGCTGGAGGTAACTCCAGAAAGCTTCACACCTGAGCAGTCTTAATCGTGACCCTCACTGTTCTCAGTCCAGGAGTGTGTGCATAGCACAGCAGAGCCACAACACCCCAGCACAAAGTCAGGGAATTGGAGTTCTGCTCCAATACACAGAGTTGACCTTTGGAGATTTTGAACAGTGGGGGTTTTTTTTGACTGTTACACCACATACAGCACACACTCGGAACAGCTTTTCAGAGTGAGGCTTCCTTCCTGTTTTTGGTCGGAGCAGAAGGGCACCCAATCCCACTCTGATCCCAGTGTTGGCCATGTGCTCCAGGAGCACACATGGCACACTGCAGTGGCTTAGAGCGGAAAACCATCTGAACCAGCGAGCAGTCCACAAAACCATGAAGTCCTCCAGCATGTTCCCAGTTTGCATGGTGCAACAGGCAGCTCTCAAACTACTGAGAGCTCACACAACATCCCAAAGTACTTCTTATGCTACGGAAAAGGTCAGGCGGCACCCAGGTCATTAGAGCTGGAGTCCGAATGGCCATGGTAGCACCCACTGAAATGTTTGTGTTTTGGCTGTTTGCTTCACGTACCTTTTTCCTGTCTCCCTCTTCATACATCCCGTTACCTCTACTCACTTCCACACACACTGAAAATCATGTTGGTTCTTGCAGGAAATAAAGTTTTCTTTTCCTTTGAACAGTTTTGCTGACCAGATTCTCCCAATCACATTTCTGGCCTTCGTTCCTTACCAAGCAGGTGTTTTCTTTGTAATGAAGTAGAGGGGATTTTGGGTAATGGAATGGGCTATCATGAGGCTGCCACAGCAAAATCACTTTCCAAATAGATCTTTTTAATCTTTGCATGGGAGAAAGGTGTAAAGAGCTCAGCCAGTAAAGGAACATTCAAATCCAGCCATCCATAGAGGCTGTTGGCACATTGTCATAGACATCGTGTCCCACAGAAAGGCAACCACAATCTGATTGCATTTCAGAACTAAATACAAAAAAGCCCATTTGGTTGACCACGAGAGCATAAGTCATGTCTGTGTCTAGATGTGGACAATTTCAGTACACAGCTCAGGAAACCATGAGGAGTAAAGGTGTAGTCAGCACTTGCCACACACTTTCTGAACACTGTGGACTTGTACACGTCTTCCAAGACTTTGA
This sequence comes from Mohoua ochrocephala, assembly GCA_013398855.1. Classification (NCBI taxonomy): domain Eukaryota; kingdom Metazoa; phylum Chordata; class Aves; order Passeriformes; family Acanthizidae; genus Mohoua; species Mohoua ochrocephala. The sequence goes on along the minus strand of VZTA01025141.1, from coordinate 4,898 downwards.
TGAGACTTCTCCCATCATACACTTGCCCATCACAAAGTGGTTGGCTACTGACCATGATGCCTTAGGTTTTAACTTTTATATTTTTCAAATCTTGTGCTGCCTGAAGTTTCTTGTGGCCTGTGAGCTGCTGTTCTCTCCTGCTGGTCAGACATAACAAACCTCTGCAGGCTTCCACTCCAAGGACACCAGGCCCAAAATTTGTAAATTAAAAGCCTCTAAAGGGGGGCAAACTTGGGGTAATTCCATCATGAACTGAGGTGGTAATTGGAGAATTAACCGTGATATGCAAATGAACCAAACTTATCAAAGTGTCAAGAACCCGTGACCCAGGGTCCATCCTGGGTGTAGCCTCTGGACTGCCCAGGGTGTACCTTTGAAGGCCCTTCAGATAAATACCTTCTTTTATTCTCTTAATTCTTGTCTGGTCTCTGGCCACTTAAGGCATCAACCACTTGGAACAGTGGCCCACAATGCTCCATGGGACCAGTCTTTTACACCCAGAAACAGATTAATGAAATTGCACCTTATGGTGCTCCATCTCTGGTGCCAGCTCACAGGAGACAGCATTGACTGGGCTCTTTAGCCTGAAGTTCTGCACTCACTGCTGTTTTCTCCACATCCTCAGGTCTGAGTTCATTGCTCAGGCCCACAGTGTCCTGCCAGCTGAGGACACGGTAACCTCTTGGCAAGGACTTCCGGACTGTCAGTGTCCATCAGATAACATGACATCTAGGATGGAGAGAAAAATCTCCTGAGGTGAGGGACCTTCCCAGATGAACTGCCAAAGCCTCAGAAGTGTTTCTCCAGACTGCACATTTGTTTGTCCAGTGCCAAGACAGCATCAGAAGGTTGTTGAGTAGCACCATGGTGCCCTTTGTAAAGATGAAGGAAGAGAAGAGCAGCAACAACACAAGAAAGAACAGAAATAAAATTTGGGTTGCATGGGCATACAACCCACATGCACATATATAATTACAGCCAGACATTATTTCTCTCTCACAAAGGAATTAAAAGATTAAAGAGCTAATGAATATGCTGGCAGCAAGTAGGAAGAGTAATAGGCTTAGGTAGGATGCTGGGCAACAGCATGATATGAAGACTGAGTGAGGCTCTTTCATAGATTTAATGTCAAGGACATCACTTTTAAAACGCATTTACATATTTAGATTTACCTTTGGTCTCTCTTCTCTTTTTCCATCCACAGCCAATTTTCACAGCTAAGCCATTGACCAAGAGTGTGGACAGGGAGGAGGGTGGAAGGGTGGTGATTAGTAGGGGAATAAAACAGATATTAACAGGTTATGAATTTCATGTCCATCCACAAAAATAAAAAAGCTAATTTCACCTTAAAACCAATATTTTTTCAGTGAGTATTAGCACATTTGTCTATATAAAAGTCATTGCAGGGAGAGGGGGAGGAAACCACTGTACAAAACTTCCTCTTTGTTTGTATATGAAGCAAATAACTAAAATGTCACAGTTTTGAATTCTCAACTCAAAACACATACGACAATCTCTTGCACAAGAAACTGTCAAGTGCACTCTATTGTGACAAAGTGCAAAAGAGCACAGCAGCATGTCACACTCCATAACAGCTTTTGGTAAAATCATGAATTACTGGAAAAGTATTTTCATCATTTCACCAAATTCCATTTGTTCTCCATAAGAATCTGACCTCTTCCATTTGCCATAGCAAATGTTACTGAGCATTTTTTTCTTTCTTCGAGTTATTTAAATTAGGAGTAGCATAACTAAAGAGGGTGGGGGGTGGAGACAGGGAAGGAAAGGAGCTTTAGGCAATTGAATTTTCCAAAGCATTAGGAGAGATAATTGGAAAATGTATTGAAAATGCTGCCAATCACCTTAATGGATGCAAAAATCACAGGAGATACTCCTGTGGGACACCAGGAAGGAACTTCACTCTATTTGTTTCCATTGAAAAGAAATTTCAGGCTACACCAAAATTTCATTAAACTCCATTAGACACCATGTCTGCTCCCAATCATACTGCTAATTATTACAATCATTATTATCTTCTCGTGCACAGGAAAACATCAAAATGTAAACACAAACCCACTCTGAATGAAAACACTTTAAGAATTCCGTAGTGCAAAAACTTCCCTGATGTGGAGACAAATGAATCACGGCAGTTGAAAAAAAAAAAATAGTGGTAAAAGAGATTGCCTATGTTATTTCACTATTTCTTTACAATTTTTTCCCTCAGATCCATGGTGTAAAACTGTTTCAAGTCTTTGGTCAATATTCACTTTTCCAGTGTCTAGAGGACACTTTTCACCAACTACAGACCCGCTATTTTTTCTTGCATCTCTGCATATACTGAAACCAGGGATATGAGATTCAAACAACGTTACATATACCACCATAGTGTTTTGAATTTAATACGAATCATGGAAATTTTAAGAGGTTTTTCTTTTCCTTTTAAGCTTTACACGTAGAAAAAAAAAATTGAATTAAGAAAAATAGGTGTGTTAAGCACCTACATAAAATGATTGAGCAATCTATCTTTTACCAATTCATTTCTTTTGCTACACAGTTTACCTTCCCTTACTATTTGGGTTAGTCTTCTCTGGCGAAGTACCAAAAAGAAGGAATAAACATCACAAAGAAATAGACCTTGCACCCTGACTGGCATGTTTTTCAAAACAAATATTATAGAAAACAGGGAAAGAAATGGATAATATGCTGATCACATCCAGCTGAAACTGTAGGAATTGAATCCAGCGAAGTGGCAAACTTGCATAGAATAACTGTTAATTTTCAGAAGAGCAGGTGGCTCAGCAGGTAAGTACAAGAGTCCTGACTTAAAAGATAGTTTCCTCTAAGCCCTGCTGACAGTCAGCACAAGCCATGTTTGTCAGTAAAAGCAAACCATGGCACATCCTGCTCTTTATTCAGCTTCTGTAATCCTGTCTCAAGCCTTTGGTGCGCATCAAGAAGAGGAGTGCATTTATATGCCAGAATGACACATTGTACGGGAAAACATTGTACGGAGCTGTCATTCTTCATATGCAAAACTGAAACACGAGATTTACTCCTGCCATCCTCAGTGACCTACAGTAGAGCAACCCCAACAGCAGGTGGTTTAGCTGTTTTGATTTAGCTGTTATCTAGGAAACTCACATAAACCCCATTTTGCGTATCTAAATCTTCAACACAACAGTGCTGAGCAAAATTGCAGAGCAAAACAGGGCTCCAGTGTTTGAGCATGGAAAACGCCGGGGCAGAGATGTTATCCAGGATCACAGAAGTTATCGAGGATCACACAAAACCCTGGCAAATACCAGGCTGTGTGTTTGCTGTCTGACAACAGCACACGAACCAACTGCAGACTAACACATTTCTGAGTTCAGGCAGAAGCTGTTTGGCTGCCACAGAACAAAAAGGCAGCAGCACACATATGTACAAAGAGACCCATAGAATCCAATCCCCCCTCTCCAATGGCAGTTTGAATGCCATCAGCTTGGTTTAATTTTTAATTAGATTTTACTGTAACAAATACCATAGATCGTGCTACAGCTTGCATACATGAGTACTGCTGCCAAGACTGCTAATAAAATATTATGTCTTTTCACAATTTAGATAATCACAAATCTGCCCTTTTCTTTCAGCCAAAACCCATTCTTAAAATTCAGAATGAAAGGTTGTTTTAAGTTGATGAAATAGGCAAGATAATTGCAGAAACAGCTCATTTCCTTCAGAGATGATAAAAAAGATGCAATGGCCATCCCTCACCCACAAAATCCTATTTATTATTGCTTGGGACATTTGCATGAATTCTGGAATGCAGTTTTACGATGCTATTTCTTCTTACCATGCTGTTACATCCTCTTTCACACAGTGTTTTGAAACATACTCACATCAGACCCTTTTGTCTTCTACATAGAATATTTATAGAAGATTTTTACTCCAAGTCATAAATTAATTAAAAATGGTAGATTGGAATACCAAGAGCCAAAAACCAGCCCCCATAAAATACTACCTTCTCAAAGAAGTTAATGCTGCTCCTTTAGACAAGACACCAACCTATCAGGGACGATATTTCTATCCTGAAAGAGATTGCTTAGAGTACCTATGGGGTTATTTTTATACATTCAGAATCTTCAACATGATGATCCAATCCGTAAAGGACATCTGAATAAAATAAGGAACTAATTTGGATGTGTCATCACCCAGTCACACAACTGGACCTCACGTCTTTATTTGTGGCAAGGAGAAACTTTGTTTCTGATGCACTGAAAAAGTTTTGTATAGTAATTTTCTTAAGTTGCCATTTTTCAAATGTCATGCAGATCCTTTCTATAAGGACAGTGGTTTCCAGATAATAATAGCTACTTCTGTGTCTTTCCTTCAAAGTACACATTGTAGCTGCCCACTAAATGCTGAAGTTATATACTCCTCTTTCAGATAACTCTTTAGGACATTTACATTTAGTTGCAAACTATCATAAATGAATTGCTTGATGCAACTTATATCAGTATTGAGGATATTTTATAAGCTGATGCGGAGGGGGTTTTTGGTAATATAATCAGTTTTAAATGTAAGATGACATCACAGTACAAAACACTGATTAACTGGTTATATTTAGAACTATATCAGTTTAAAGACTATTTCTTTTTTTCAAATGTAAAATGTTTCTTTCATTGAGTTAATATAACAAAGGGGTTGATTTGGAGTTGCTTGGTTTGTTTGGCATTTTAGGGAGGTTTTTTGGTGTGTTGGTTTTGGTTTTTTTAAAATTCCAATGCTTTGCTGAGGTGATTAATAACTTTTATAACCACTCTTGGGGCTTATGGATGTCTACACAGATCTGCTTTTCTTTAGTGGGATGGAAAACATGAAGAATTCCTTAGTGTTTCGTCGCGTCGCTTCCCTCGAAC
>VZTA01025135.1:51886-81525 GCA_013398855.1 Mohoua ochrocephala | reverse complement strand
GGGGCTTTGTGTGCCCTGAAAGGCGGCTCCCCCCGCCCCCCCGCTATTCACCCGCCGCCGGCCGCCTCAATGGGGCTGCGGCCGCCCATATGGTGACCACGGCCGCTGAATCCCTGTGTTTAAATGGAGGAGAAAGTTCGGGTTTTAAAACATTTCAAAGTGGTTGAAAGGGTCCCACCAGATCCTGTCACAATTCCCCCCGAGCTTTGAAGACCGGGGCCATTGTTCGCCGATTATAAATGATATTACTTTAAAGTTGATTTCCCACAATATTTAAAGGATGTCGCGGGAGTGTCGCTATTTATTTTTGGCGTAACTTTTCAAGGGAATTAGCATAAGTAGCCCATGCGTCCCTCACCCCGGCTCCCTCTTTATGCGACATCAAAACGCCTCGAAAAATATGCTTTGAAAGGAGAGGGAGAGCTCATTTAGGACAACGACTTCTCTGCCTCGCCAGCAGCCTCCGTCCCTCCGGCCCCGGCGGCCGGGGGTGCCCGCCGAGCCCCCCAACACCAGCCGGCCCCGGGCCGCAGCCGCCTCTGCCCGAGCGCCGAGCACAATGAAACTTTCCCCTGTTTAATGACAGAAATTACATTAAAAGTGGTGGAAATGCCCTAATTAAAAATGTACCACTTAAATGATATGCCAAACGTTCAGCTGCAGAACAGCGTATTTAGCTAGTTAGTGAACTCGCTACTATTTCTTTTAAAATTACATGTTAAAATTTTAAAAGAAATCTTACTTTTCTCTGGTGCAACACATTACAAAGAATGGACAGTCCTTTTATCTAAATATAAAATTCCATTTTCAGCAATTATAGCCTGTTCTTGGTGATGATATAATTACAGCTGTGCTCAGTAATAGGTGTCAAGGCAATGCACACTCATACAATAGTTGAATAAAACTGCAGAACAATGCAGGCACTTCTAAATTCACAACCTTTAAAATGAAATTGACTGTGCAGAATTCAAATAAAAACTGGATAAATATTTTTTTAAAAAGATTACAAGCTTGGTTTGGTTTCTTAATAGCATTTTCTGCAAACCTATCAACATCTAATTGATTAGATAGGAATTACTGATTATAGATAATCTGAAATACTGAACATCACTATTTTAAATATAGCAATAGGTAAATAAATGCAGCAGACAGAGGAGACTGCCATGGCACTCCAGCAGGGATTCATGGAAAGAATCACTTTCAGGGGAAAGTATTTTTATGCAGGTTTTATTCCAGAGGGAAAACAAAATGAAATTAAGACCAGGTGATCATAATTCCTCATCTCCGATGTTTACGATAAGGCTGGAAACCGAAATGTTTCTGTGTTACCCGTGTCATTAGCGCTGTGTTGCTTTGATACCCGAGACATTTTTAAGGGAGGGTGTCAGCAAACATGGCTGAACTTGTTTCCAATTGCATTATTTCTCTGATAAGGATTTTAAAACAAGGGTACCTGCGTTTCACTTTCCGACTCTCGGTTCCACAGATGGCTGTCCGCAACAAGAGGGAGGAGGGGAAAACACTAACTCCATCAGCTCTAATGGAGAAGATTCAGATGAGGCCCAAATGAGACTCCAGCTGAAAAGAAAGCTGCAGAGAAATAGGACATCCTTTACCCAAGAGCAAATCGAAGCCCTTGAGAAAGGTGAGTGACATTTTCCTATGGCTGAAGCAGGAGAGAAAAGCAAAATGTGCCCCGACTACATTAACAGCTGAATGTAAGCACGGCATTCCTGTGCCTTATATATATGTATATATTTAAACTCTACGGCTCCCTCCGTGCTCTTTTATTCACGGAGCTCCAAATATTCATTGGTGACCGTGGTACGCCCTGAAAAGCTGTTAAAATGGTTTTCAAAGGCAAAGTATTCAGGGCACAGATCATACCGAAACACCGATGCTGCACCCCGGGCTTCTCTCTGGGGGATAACTCTCCTCCTGGCCGCTGGGCTGCATCCCCGGCCAGGCTGCACTGCGGGGGAGGCGAGGGCAGGCAGGGGGCTGGCAGAGTCCTCCACGCCTGCCCCCACATGCGCTCCTCATCCCCAGTGCTGCTGCTGCCCGGGGCTGGGAGCAGGTGCCCTTTTTCCTGGCTGGCCTGGGCGCACCTCGCCTCTGACCTGCTGCAGAGCTTTGTTCTTATTTTGTGCTGTTATTTAGCGATGTGCCATTTCGCTTCGTGGTGACAGGGTCAGAGCTGCCTTGGGGACCCCCTCAGTGGAGGCAGAAGCCCTCACTGCTTCTTGAAAGATGCAGCATTGCACCCAAGCCTGCCCATCCCCATAGCAATACTCCCCAGCAGGCAAGGCGTCCTCCTTCCTAACACACAGACAGAAAGCTCGGCTTTGCCTTTACAGCGATGCTTCTTAAGATCATTTAGAGCACAGGCAGCGCAGGAACAGCTCTGATTTTACAGTCAGCCACATTAACTCTGCAACTAATGCAAGAATATTTCCTTCTGCAGAATTTGAGAGGACCCACTATCCCGATGTGTTTGCAAGAGAGAGACTAGCTGCTAAAATAGACCTGCCTGAAGCAAGGATACAGGTAGTGATTTGCTCTGCAATTAGAACTGTTATTATTTTTACTATTACTACTCTGATTTGGTTACTCCTGGCTTCTCAAAGCACAGGGCAACCCATATTTATGATCAGCTATTTGCCCATGTCCCTTTTTCAGGAAAATAGCAGCAGCTGGCTTTGCATTCACCCGCTGCTTTGCTCCACTGCGAGCCATGGCCTTGAGCTACGTGGGGGAGGCCCCGTGCCTCTAGTCCTTGTAAGGTCACTCACGTCTCTCAAATGCTGTATTTCCAGGTGTGGTTTTCCAACAGAAGGGCCAAATGGAGAAGGGAAGAGAAGCTGAGGAACCAGCGAAGACAAGCCAGCAACACTCCCAGCCACATTCCCATCAGTAGTAGTTTCAGCACAAGCGTTTACCAGCCGATCCCACAACCAACCACCCCCGGTAATGCCACCAACCCGCTCACGTCCGTCCATCCTCTGGGGAAAATGAGACTCTGAGACTGTATTGCCAGTTGTAATTGTGGTTAAACTAATGTGTCCATCTATCTGTCTATTCTATTATAGTTTCCTCTTTCACATCAGGTTCCATGTTGGGCAGGACGGACACGGCGCTCACAAACACGTACAGCGCGCTGCCGCCCATGCCCAGCTTCACCATGGCCAACAACCTGCCTATGCAAGTAAGTCCAGTGCCACGCTGTGGCATGACATTTCCTCGGGACTCGGCGGCCCCGGGGGTGTGCGGGAGCGTGGGTGGGGGCCCTTCCTCTGGGGGATGAGGGATTGTGGACCCAAACCATGCTGCAGGGAAAAAGGCACACAAGGGCTTCCTTGGCATCTGGAAAGATGTCCTATTTGGGAGAATCAGAAGGGAAAGGGCACTGAAAGATGTGGTGCTCAACAAGCATTTTCCCCAGACTTTAAAAGAGAAAAGTCCTCAAATCTGCAAGGCAACAGATCTGGGATAGAAAACGCTGTTTGGAAAAAAAATGTGGTTAACCTCTGGAACTCACTGATGCCATATTGTGGAAATTGCTGCCTGAATAAGCTGCTGGAGGGATCCGACCTTCTGGGTGTAGGTAATGTGGCAGCGGCACATTAGGAACACCTGAGAGAGGGAAGGATGTGATTAGCATCAGTGGTTATGCCAGCTAAGCCAGAATTGCAAGAGCTGTCAATCCTCATGCCTGAAAGCATTAGCTGATCACCAGCTGGGTTAGGAAGAAATCTATTCCTTTGGGGTCTGTTTCTATAGACCTTTCAGATGCAAAATTCCTCCTTTTCTAATGGTGGGGTTGGCCTAGGAAGGTGCTGGCCAATTACGGGAGTTTTACAGCTTTGTCTGAGGCATACAGCATTGACCACTGCTAGAGACAGGCGAGCAGATTAGAGAGCCTGACTCCTTCGCTGCGGCAATTACGATGTTACTAATTGCTGAACCAAAATTAACCAAATAAAGTTAGAGTCTTGCAAGTCTATGGAAAGAAATGATGTTGGCTAGGTTGCTGTTTCGTGACGTTGGAGGCTGGCGGCGCCGTTCTCGGCAGCGGGCTGGGAGCAGATGACAAAAGATCAAAAGGCTGATACAGGAGGGGACCCTTGGGAAAGGAGGAGGCCTCTGATTCACCGCTGGGCACCTGGGCAGGGACAGGGCACGTGTGAGCTGCTCTGGAAAATGCTGCGTACGTGGTCGCTGTGGCAGGGCAGCCACGCAGTGTAGGAGAGGGAGACTGGGCGGCCGAGCCATTGGCATCTCCCTGTGGATGCACGGAGCGTTGCTGGTTCTCCCAAAGCACAGCGTGTGTGCTCAGCAAGTGAGGCTGTCAGTATTGCCGGAGATGGCGTGTGTCAGGGATGCGCAGACAGGAAATATGTGCAGACGTGTCGGGTCTCGTGCGCTCGGAGTGGGAATTACTCATCCTGCTTCCTGCCCCCTCGCCGCTTCCCTGGGTCAAGGCTGCACTGGTCCCCACTCACCCAGCAGCCTGAAGCAGGAGAAGCCCCTGCTTGGTCTCTCCCTGGCATTGTGCCATCCCTCAGCCCCTGCCCCCAGCTGCTGTCCCTTCTGGCAAATCGGGTTTTAGGGGTTGGAGTTGAGGTAAATGGAGATGTCTATTCTGAGATGTTGCTGGCACGGGTTTGGGGCTCTGATGGGGACCCATGAGCATGCATGTATGGGTTTGGGGATCCCTCTTCAGAGCCTTGGTCACCCTGAACCCACACGTAGTCTGCCTGTATGTGGCCCAGGCATGCAGACGCAGGAGCAGCCCGTGTGCCTCAGTGGAGTAATTTTAGTTACAGTACTAAGTGCGAGGTAAGATGCTGGCCCTGTCTCTGGCTGCAAATGGTATGAGATGTCTTCCTTTTACATGGATATAAACGAGGGCAGCACTCAGGCTTAGGGATGCAACGCTTCCATCAGCATCTAGACGTGGGGATCTGCTTGCCGAGCATGTCTGAAAAAGCGCCAGTGACCATCCATGTTGGTTTTTAGACCAAAAGTCTCTGTGAAGGGGCTGCTTGGTTGGGCTCCTAAATAGGTCTTTACATTGGGGTCCCTGAATTTGAAACTTGGAGCTCATTTTTGCTGCCTCATGCTGCTTCTGAGGGCTGGCACATCCATGCCAAAGAGAGTGATGCTGCCTTTACCTCCAGTGACACTTAACACTTTGTCCTTTGCTCCTACAGCCCCCAGTACCCAGCCAGACCTCCTCCTACTCTTGCATGCTGCCCACCAGTCCATCGGTGAATGGACGGAGCTATGATACATACACCCCTCCTCACATGCAGACACACATGAACAGCCAGCCCATGGGCACCTCTGGCACCACTTCCACAGGTGAGTGACGCTGTGCTCCCCCAGCCTTCCTGCCAGCGTGGCTTCCTTGCTCCAGCCATCAGGCTTTTCACATGTATTTGCTGTGAGAAGTCTCCCCCCATCACTGGGGGAGGTCTCTCTGTTGCTGCCTTGCCAGACAGAAGATGAAAATATATAACCTTGCAAACTAGAGCAAAAATTCTGATTTTTAAGCTGCTTCTGGAGGGCTAGATGGAAAGAAAGATGATTAACAGAGGTGATGTCGAAACAGCAGGACAGAGCAAGCTCTTTAGTGAGCCCCCCATCCCTCAAAATCTTCCCTGTATAATTAAATTCTAAATCAGCACTTATTTCAGCATTAAATTTCAGCAGAGATATCCACACTGGTGAGGTTAAGTGTATGTGAAAGTGTTTGCAGGACTGGGCACATTTTTATCGTGTCTGTGTCAGATGTCATTTATTGCTAAAGACTTGAAGTTATCAAAGAGGGAGGGAACCTGTAGAAATATTAGCCCATGCATAAAAAAGGCAAATCAGGGTAAAAAGGGCAAGTGTCAGCATAAACAGGAGCAAACCAGGCACTCTTCAAAAGAATAGAACTGTTCAGTTTATTTTGGGCTGAATTCTCAACTGATACAAATGAGCCGAGGCTCTGGCATTTATCTCAAAGCATGACAGTTTGTTTATAACAACAATCAGTGAGATGTGCATAGTTTTTAAAATATATACACCCCCCAACCCCCGATTCCATAGGCTGGTAGATAGTGAGATTTAATGTTTACTGGAATACAGGCTCAAATCTGTGAAACTGTAAAGCAAAAATTCTGCTATGTATAGAAAATCTAAAATATCCATTTTCCCTCTCAATTTTCAGGTCTCATTTCCCCTGGAGTGTCAGTTCCAGTTCAAGTTCCTGGCAGTGAACCTGATATGTCTCAATACTGGCCAAGATTACAGTAAAACATGTGTTAATTCCGTAAATGACTATATGGACAACAGTTGGATGTTCAGCAGTATTTTATAAAGGAAGAATGGCTCTCAGAGTACTTCTGTACTGCAACTGTGCCCTATGCTGTAACACATGGAAAAGACTTTCACATGGACCTTTGTACACTGAAGGCATTATATCAGTTGGAACAAATCTTCATTTTGGTATCCAAACTTTTATTCATTTTGGTGTATTATTTGTAAATGGGCATTTGTATGTTATAATGAAAAAAAAAAAAGAACAATGTAGACTGGATGGATGTTTGATCTGTGTTGGTCATGAAGTTGTTTAAAAAAAAAAGAAAAGGAAAAAAAAAAAGAAGCCATGATCAACAAGCTTTGCCACGAATTTAAGAGTTTTATCAAGATATATCGAATACTTCTACCAATCTGTTCATAGATTATGGATTGATGTTCCAAGTTTGTATCATTCCATTGCATATAATTAAACCTGGAACAGTACGCACTAGATTTATGTAAGAAAAATATCTGTTGGTATTTCCAAAGGTTGTTAACGGCTGAAGCTATGTGCAAACAGGGGTTAAGAGAGAGCTTCGATGAAGAAAAGAGTTTGATAGATAAAGGTAGATTGTGTCTTCGATATAATCCAATTTGTTTTATGTCGAAATGTAAGTATTTGTCTTCCCTAGAAATCTCCCAGAATGATTTCTATAATAAAGTTAATTTCATTTATATTTGACAAGAATATTCTATAGATGTTTTATACACATTTTCATGCATCATACGTTTCTTTTTGGTCGGCAAGAGTTAATTGTTCTTAGATATAGTTGTACTACTGTTCACAGTCCAATCATCTTTGTGCATCTAGAATTCATTCCTAATCAATTAAAAGTGCTTGCAAGAGTTTTAAACTTAAGTGTTTTGAAGTTGTTCACAACTACATATCAAGATTAACCATTGTTGATTGTAAAAACCATGCCAAAGCCTTTGTATTTCCTTTATTATACTATTTTCTTTTTAACCTTATAGTGTGGTGTTGCAAATTTTGTTACTGTGTTAGGTTAATCTCATTAAGCTTTATTTTGATTTTATTTTCAGTTTTCAGTAAGGAGGGGTTCTTAAGAAACGTTTTTATAGACTTTCAGCCCTTCCACCAGCCTGTAATTTGGGCTAACAAAAAGAAGATAGGGTCACGTATCTAATTGCAGCTGAGAGCAGGAGGAGGTTGTTTATTTAGCTCGGGTTTCTGGGGATGCTCTAACTGAACTCCAGAATCCGGCAGGATTTCCAGCGGGGAGTTTGCACCGTGCCAGTCAGCGGTGGAGGCGCAGGGCACGCCTGTGGCTGTCTGTTGTCGTTGTACCTAAAGTACGTATGGACACACATACGTGCAGATATACATCCCCGACTTCGAAAAATTGTTTTTGTTAGGATGCTTAAAAGGGAAAAAAACAACCCAGCTGTGTTTTTAACAGGCTCTTTGGGAGAGTGAATGCCATCCCTTTATATTGCCACACAGCACAATCTTAGTGTAATTTTCCATTGAACTTGTAACCTGGTTAATACCTCAATGCGCTTTGTGTGAGGGTTGTTAGTGTGGGCGTGGGTGGAGAGCTGCATGTCAAGGAATAATGAGAGAAGACAAATCAACAGGCAACAACAATGCGAGCTGGGACTGGCTAGTGAAAGCTAAAGGCCTTTAGTCACTGGCAGGGAAATCTAAACATTCCCATATCTATGAAGCTGGCTCATTGTGCTGCAGTTGTTACTCTCGATGCTGTGCTGAAAAAGGGATCTCATGATTAAAAAGCCAATGTGCAGGGAGTTTTGAGTCAAAGCACAGGCATCACAAGCAGCCTTTGTAAAGCAAAGATACCATCTAGGCTGGTTATGTTTTCCTTTTGGCATATTTGTCACTGCAGATAGCACTTCACTGGAGACTTGGGGTAGCAGGGCTGCGCTGCTGAGGTAGTTGCAATGCTGCAGATGAGATTAAATGCACGTAAACTCTGAATCCTTTAGGGAAAAAGAGCAGCTTCGCTCAAAGCATGAGATGATAGTTATTACAATGAAGAGCCTAAAGCAAGCAAAAATGAGCTTAGGTTTCTTTTTAATTGATACTTGTCAGTTTTAAGTATATTTGTTATCCCAGCAAAAGGTAGTTTTAATTACCTGGAAGTCATCCATTCACAAATATCAGAGAAACATCAGTTTTTAATTTTTTTAGTATATATTTTTATCAGACCTGCATGTTATGTATTTATAAGAAAGGGAGAGGTTGCATTAAACACCACAATAGCCAGGTCCCTTCTCACATCGCTAAATTGATTCCGGGAACAATTAATTACAGGTACAAAACCAGCGCTTCTATAGCTAATTACCGTGTTTGTGCCTACTAATGCAGTTTGTTACCGAAATGCCAACTTCTGCTCAACCAGGAAGGGAAAAGAGCTTCCCATCCCTTCCTCCCCCGACAACTTTTGTGCGCTGGTTGCTGTTTCTGCAGGTGCCGATGCGCGGGCAGAGGCAGCTCCCCATAGCTCTTTCCTGCCCTTCCTGGCTTTTCCCGGCCTTGCAGCTCCGCCGCCCGTGGTCCAGCCGCCGGTGGCCTCCATCGTGCTGTCGCCAGCCCTTCTGAAGCCTTTCCCTGGCAGGCTGTGCCGGGGGCTGCGCCCCCGCGCCTCCGCAACCATGCGACAAAGCCGTGTGTGCGCGGATGGACCCTGAGATCATTTCAGTGACAGGCTGGCTGGCCGTGGCGGAGAGGAGACATTTCTGGCTCACTGGCTCCTTATCGTGCCCTATGGAAGGAGGTCGGCGGGGAAAAGTCCCTGGCTGGCTGCACATCGGGAAGAAGCCGGGGCATTCGGTGCCCTGAGCGCTGCCGCCTCCAGAGCCGCTGCCGTGCGCGCCGGGGGCTCTGCGGGTCGCGGGCAGCCTTGCCCTGCACGTCGCGTCCCCAGCCCAGCCAAGGGGCATCTCCCCGGGTGGGCTGGGGCCGAGCGAGCGGGGGTCCCACGCCCCAGCCCCGGCGCCGGATCCCGGGCCCTACCCGGGGGCCAGGCGAGGCCCCGGAGCAGCCGCAGCGCCCGAGCAGCCCGGGAGCACCGCTGTGAGCGGGCAAGGGAGTGGTGCGTGGCTGCGCGGGGACGTGCTGCCTCACCAGGCACCGCAACCAGCAGCAGGAGTGGGGAATGACAATCTTCTTCAGCGTGCTCTGAAGAGCCTCTAATACCCATTTTCACCCCCTTTTTTCTTCCAGAGCTGTATTACTCGTGAAGACTGAAATCTGCTGAGATGTATTTGCTCAGTGGAACACAGCAATTTCCAAGGGTCTCCTCTTTTTACCACTGAGATTAGTAGGAGTTTTGCTATTGATTTCAATAGGAGTGAGACATTTCTGTGCATTTGGTTAAAATGTATTTAATAATAACACCTTATACTTTATTTATAAGCCCCTCCTAAGGCATTTCACAAATTATAGTCACACAAGAATTGATGTGTGAGTGCTGTCTTAATAACACTGTATTTTGTGTTTCAAATATTGTGTTCTAGATACAATATTTACATTTACAAGTGAAAAGGCTGCTAACCTAACAGTTATTGTTCAGAGCAGACAGATGATGAGCCATACATGCTGATGGCGAAGCAGACATGCATGGGTGGCACACGTGTTGGAGCTGCCTCGCACCGAGCACATACTGGCTTTAATTGTTTTTAAAAGGTAAGCGCAAGCCAGCATGTGCCCTGCTGCAGGAGGCAGGGAGAGCTGCTTTCTCACCCAGGCTGGAGCACTGAAAGGGGATTTCCCCCCTTTTTAGCTAGGCTTTTTATTTCTAAAGCGAGCAAAATGCCCCCATGGGCTGGTTCACTTTAGGCAGCCTAACATGGGATTTATCTGTGGGGGCAAGATTACAGTAGCAGACAACGACCTGGGACTGATAACACATCACCTCCCCCAGGCTTTCCAGCCATTGGAAGTCCTATTTCATTCACTTTCAATGGCCAAAGGTGTCGGGCTTTTTTTTTTTAATTGATTTTTCTGGTATGACTGACTAAAATATATTATCTCCCTTTCTCTGGGTAATATGTACAGTTCAGAGCCATGCTAAGGTTTAAATTTGTTCTGCTTTTCCGTGGTAAAAACAGCACAACAAAATCTGAAAATGTGTGGTTCTTTTAATTTTTTTTTCCCAGTTCACTTCTGTTTGCTCTTGTCCTCAGTTCAAGCAGTTGAGCATTGTGCCACATGCAGCTGATAAGCCTCCTCTGCTCTGGGAATGGTGTAGGATCTTCTTTTAAAATAACTCTTCTTTGACAAGACACCTGCTTGCTTAACGAGCTCCTGTAGCCCTGTTTCTAATCAGAAGTGTGATTGGCACCTAGAGACATCCGAAACAACCCTCCTCCCCAATTAGAAACGGGCGTGTGAATTCTGGGTGCGAGAGTGGAGTCCGGGATGGCTGTTTGGTCTCGTTCAGAGAGGGAGTATTTCCATGTCTTGCCACGGACCAGGACTCCCACACGGGAATGTTTCTCTGGCTGAAGAGTGCAGGAACCCCTGAAGCTCTGCACTGCCCAGAGTGGTAGAGCCAGAAGACGTGTTCTCCCTCCTTGGGTGGAAAACAAAGCATGGAGTATAGCTCCTTTTGGATTAACGCTGGAGAACGATGTTAGGGAAGCCTCCCGCGTACGTTACTGTTTAGTATTTCTCTGAGAAAATAGCAGAGGCGGGAGGAACCTGCATGAGATGCACAGTAGTAAAGATAGTACAGTTTGGAGAGGAGCCAGGTTGGCAAGTTCTTGCTTTAGAACGCATCTTAAATTAATTCCTCCCCCAACATTCTCTTAGCTGTGAAGAAAGAAAACCCCAGTGTATCAGCAGACAGTTAGGGTAGCTTACCCCGGGGAGTTCACTGTCCTAAGGTAGTCTGCAAAAGCGATCCTGTGGATGATGAAGGTGTTTTCATAGGGTCTGCAGAAAGGAAACCTCAAAGCAATGAAAGCATTCGATCAGTCTGCTAATACGTACTGCTGATGTGCTGTAGATTTCCATGAACCCTCCAGCTGCCAGAACCCCTGTTGTTCCTTTGGAAGGTGGCCTTTTGGAGAAAAGTCTCCAAGAAACCCGCTTTCCTTCAAGTTTTGCTATGCACCTCTGATGACTATGTTTTAGCACACTGAGAATTTCAGGGCCTGCTGCACTGCTCCCTTTCCCCTTCCCGGTTATATCCCTGGTGAGAGGATCATGATTTTGAAAACGTATGTCTGATGCTGGTGGGCTGTGTGCTGGAGCTGCTTTGCCCCCGCAAAGGACCATGATACTGTTTTTGCTGGGCTGGTAGAGGTCTCTGGTGCCGGAGCCTCACCTCCTACATTGAATTGCAGGTGGGTCGGATGGTGAGCGGAGGTTTTGTGAGTGACCCAGGAGGATCCCTGTTACCTTCAGGTGCCTGACAGGAGCTGTAAGTTGCATGGAATCCTCCAGCAGAGGTTGAAATTGCCTCCAGGCACCTGACAGACCTCACGTACACACTAGCAGCTAAAATTGGTGAGGGTTGCAAATTGCAGCTCTTCCTCTCCTGGGACATACAAGCTTTTCCAGCTGCACCAGAGAAGTTTGTAGATTAAACAGATAACCTCCTTCAGGTCAGGCCTACACCAATGGATTTTGAGAAGTTTATGAACAGTTATTCCATAGAAATTACCTACAGGGCAACAGAAGGACTCTGATTTACATGAAACTGCGTACAGCAGATAAACATGTTCATCTTGTCACAATAAGTATGTTAATTTATAATGAGTGAAGAAAATCTGTATTTCTCTCTGTAACTGTTTGTGTTTTACCCTTTAGATTTTACTTGGCAAAGTTGGATTCATACTCTCTATTCTGCAGCTTTGTGTTTCAAATACTGCAGGGGAGGGTTTATTTATTTTTAAAACTCCCCCTGTCAGACTGGATTAAGTAAAAATCCCGTCATTTAAATTTCATAATTTTTTTTTTGCTTTTAAAGAAGCAAGTTGTCCACTTTGATTTCTCTGAATTTAAGTCAACACTGTTACTTTGCAAAGTACATATTCAAACCCTAAGATTCTTATTTAAACTAAGTTTTTGTTGGTTCTGATGATTTTTTGAGTTATGATTCAACTGCTCTGGGTGAACTGCTGTTGGTTTACACCTGTTTGGGCTAGGATATATTTAAAACTTCATGAGACTCACACAGTCAAGGACTGCAAAATAACCCCCCTGAAGTAATTGTGGCTCACTCCACTCTGCCTGTGCTTCCATCCTCCTTCCCTCTGTTTTGTTGGGACAAGTTCTATTTGCTTGTCTGAAGCTGGAGCATCGATAACGATGTTTGAAGCTCCTCAGCCACAAACTTTGGCGAGTGGGGATGAACTCCCTGGGTTTGAGGTGGCTCCTGGGAAGACTCCCACACAATCTTCCACACAGATGGACTTACTACTCCACTGTCTCCATGAGTGTGCTGTCAAAATCCTTCTCACTCAAGTAATTTTCCAAAATTGCTGAACTATCGTGGACATAGGCTGGGAAGCACCATAAATGGAAATTTCATCATGCTGCAGAATTCTTCCAAATGCTTTCCTCTCTCTGTCACTCCCTGTCTGGTCTTGGCTGAGTTGTTTTTTTCTTTAGTGCTGTGTCCAGCTCTGGGCTCCTCAGGACAAAGAGAGACAAGATGCTCCTGGAGCGGGTCCAGTGGAGGATAACAAAGATGATAAAGGGACTGGAGCCTCTCTTATGAGGATGGGCTGAGGGAGCTGGGCCTGTTCAGCCTCCAGAACAGATGTCCGAGAGGGGACCCTGTCAATGCCTGTCAGTGTCTGCAAGGAGGGGTCAGAGGATGGACCAGGCTCTTTTTCATGGTGCCAAGCAACAGCACATGAGGCAACGAGCAGAAACTGATGCACAGGAAACTCCACCTGAACATGAGGAAGAACCTCCTTCCTGCGTGGGGTGACGAAGCCCTGGAACAGGCTGCCCAGAGAGGCTGTGGAGTCTCCCTCACTGGAGACATTTCAGAACCACCCGGACACAATCCAGTGCCGTGTGCTCAGGGATGGCCTTGCTTGAACAGGGAGGTTGGACCTGTGGGTTCTTCCAGCCTGACCCGTCCTGCGTTTCTGTAATCAGTTCACCTTTTCCAAGTGCAAGGCCATGCTGGTGGCAGGACTTCCATTACACAGATGGACAGCAGAGATACCTTTGTGTCCGATCAGTTCATCTGCTGCATCCACAGAGATGCTGAATGTGCCCAGAAAAGAAATGGATGCACTAAAACTTTCCTGGTCAGGAATGAAGTGCTGCAGCTGCAGTTTCCAGCTGTGCTTGAGAGCTGGAGACAGTGGAGCTAGAGCTGGTGTCAAGTCCTGCTAGAACGATCCCTGTCCTACTGATTTAAAACAGCTCAAGAAACCAAACTTGTTTTGTAGTCATGCAAGTTCCAGGCCCTGCACAAACAGTCCTGGCCTATGAGTAGAAGCTCTGATATACTTTGCATTAAATAAATGCATTCTAAGAACTGCTGAAAAGTTTCACTCAAGCAATATATTTTAGACAGGTTTACAGCTCTTTCTCCACACAATAAACCATCTCAAAATATAGGCACTGAAAACGGCTTGATTTCATTTCTAAATCAAACCCATTCGTCCTTTTTGTTCCTCTCTAAGTCCAGCCCGGTGAAATTCCAGCAAGAGCTTTCTTTAGTGCATCTGCTTCAACTTGACTTCAAAAGAAATACCTGAAAGTGCACCAAAATTCACCCATTTCAAGACTTTTAAGAGAATACCTCTGACACTGTAAGTGCTGAGAACATTCTGAGGGCACGAACATTCAGACTCAAACTCTGCCAGCATAAAGACTTTTTAAAAAAAAATTCTTGCTATATTTTGGATTTTACCTATATCTTCAACGCCAGAAGACATTAAAATACATTTTTTTATATATATCGAGGAATATGCAGTTAAGAATTCTCTAGATCTGCTAAATTGTAAAAGATCCTCTGGACCTTACCATAGCAGGTTTCTCCTGGTCTAAACTATCACTGACTTCTCTGGAAGACTTTTCAGATGAAGTTCTGCAGGTTCAGAAAATCCTCACGCAACAAAATGCTGAAAACATAAAAGATGTCTTTGTTTTGATATGAACAGGAGGTCTGTAAATTAGTTTGATGTGCCTGGTAACTTTCAAAATTGTTTAAAGACAGAGTTTAAATAAGCAGACAAGTTTTCAGCAGATGCTCCAGGATGCCTGATGCCCAACAGTCCTGAAAGATCTGTCTACTCAGATGCTGAAATACAGGGTTATTTTTCTCTTTTTTTTTGGGAAAAGAAGAAGAGCCTAACATTTGCTTATAATAACTAGAACCTGAAAAAAAAGAAGAGTGGTGGAATTTTTGTTTCCTTCCCTCCTTCTCCCCCCCTGCCATTTGAGATGCTTTTTTTTTTCCTAAGATGAAGAGGATTCACTTTCATTCTTTTTTTCTACACAGGTACATTTATT
Source organism: Mohoua ochrocephala (assembly GCA_013398855.1). Lineage (NCBI taxonomy): Eukaryota > Metazoa > Chordata > Aves > Passeriformes > Acanthizidae > Mohoua > Mohoua ochrocephala. The sequence continues at coordinate 66,710 of VZTA01025135.1, read as the reverse complement.
ATTGAATAAGCACCACCACGTGCTCAGTGTGATTAAAAAAAGAAATGTAGGCAGGTCTTGCACTCATGTAGCTCACAAGAGAAAATAAAAATCCCAAGAGGTGGCATGGGGGACAGGACTGGCTTCCACCATCTCTTAAAGGCATAAAAGCATCTTCTTTCCTATTTCTGTTGTGCTCTGTAGTTATGATGTTTCTCCAGCACAGGCAAAAGAAGAACACTTTAACTAAATTTCTAATATATGATCCTGGAGGAATACTTGTTTAATACATGTGAGTGTGTGCGTTTGAGTTCAGTACTTGTGGTACACCCACATTTTTAATGGCATGTGTTACAGCCTTGTGGTTTCAGAAGAACTTGATTAGCAGCTCACATTCCAATACTGGCACGGTAAAAGATTTTTGTAAGTTAGGCTTTTGCACTTTCCCAAAAGCTGTGTTTGGAACAGCATCACTACTTAATATTAAATTTAAATATCAAATATTTAAATATAAATATTTGATACTGCCATGGGTATCAAATCTGGAGTAGCTGAATGCCTATTTCCAGATGCTTGAAGCTACTGTTACAGAAAGTTGAATTCAGCTGCACCCTGGAAATTGCTTTTGAAGTGTCTTTATAAACAGAGAAAAAGACTTATCTATGATAATATTCTTCTCATGTTCCAAATTCTTATATTTTGAAAACCTCAACACAACAGAAATTATATAAAGAATTCTTATTTGACATATTAAAGGCACAAGGTTTTAAATTTCATTACCGCTTTCTTGACTGTGTGTGTCACAATTCTGTAAAGATCAGGTTCTTGTGCTGAATTGGGAACGTCTTCACTGGGATGAATCTATGGATCCATTGTTTCCTTGCTGAGTTTGGTGGTTTCAGTTTGTAGCCAGCTAAGAAGTAGGAAGTTCTGCTTAAAAAATTGCAATAAACAAAATTCAATCTCAATTCAGCAATCTCTGTGGAGAGGAGCCCTCTGAGCACAAGTGAGGGTGGTACAGACTTTCCATCCAAGCCAGCGAGGGGTCTCTGGAGATGCCAGAAGGAGCTGGTAGCACATGGCCACAGCCTGCCAAAAGAGGCTGTGCCCATTCTTCGATTACCTGAGCTGCTCCCCTCAGCAGCACATATTTGCCTTCAAGTCAAGGGAAGACTTGAACTGAAAAAGGATGTTTTGTACCCAGGACCTTGACAGGCACAGAGTGGTTATGGGGAACAGGCACAGAAAATCACCAGGTAAACATTTCTCTGGCTTCCCAAGTCAAAACTGCTGTTGGTGCCATGAATGAAATCTCTACTTTATCCACACTCTATCCACATGCTACCTACACTCTGTGCACACTGTATCTACACTTTATCTACACTCTATCTACCCCATATCTACATTCTATCTACCCTCTCTCTACATGCTAGCAGGTAGCACACACACCTATGTCTCACCTATCAGCTTGCTGGATTAGCCAAGTCACTGTCACGTGTCGTTGTAACTGATAGATTTTGGAAGAAAAGAGAAATTTTGTTCCGTGTCTTTCCCTTAGGTAAACAACGTTGTACATCTGCATTCTCTAGCACTTACTTTACAAAGCACATTTAGTGACTCAGAAAAAAACCCAAACTAATGCAGATTTGCAGAAGGAGTTCCTTTTATTACTCAAAATACTTGTCAGCTTTAATATTACCCTCCCGAAGTTTCTGAAACTGAAGCCTTACAGACGCACAGGGCACACACACAGACAGACACGCACGTGGGACACACACGCTGCTCGCTAACAATTTTCGGGCAATACCTTAACTAGAAATGGGACCGTGACTTTCACGATATTTTCTCCCCTGTATGTTAAGTCAATGACCTATTTAAATATGTTGGCAGCAATTTATATGCCTTGTGACTTTATATTCCACAAAGAAATACCGTGTTTTGTGTTATTTACATTAAAAAGACGTACTATGTAAAACTTCACCTTTGTTAAAAATCACTTTATCCTAAGTATTTAAATTATTTCACACTTTCAAAAGGCACAATTATGTATCTAATGAGAACTTTCATTCAGCGTTACACATAATACAAAAAGAGAAAAAATGTTTGAGACATCAATGATAATATTTTAAATATGTTGGCATAGGAAAGCAGATGCCTTTTTCCTTCACTAAACTGACAGTTCAGTTCTGAAACTTTATTTTGAAAAGATTTAAAAAGGATTTGTGTCTTTAGAAATAAAAAATATAACAGGCATATCTAAAAAATATAGAAGAGAAAACCTGATTGTTACTACTAATGAAATAGCTGATGACAAAATAGTAGTCTTTTTGATTTTGATCACAAAAAATAAACTGGTAGTGACAGGATATGATGGATAGATTTGACATCCTGGCAAATCACTGTCATTGATTCAATTATTCTAATTCAGAATAAAAGCTGTATACAGTATGTGTTTATGCTACAGTGGAGTTTTTTAAGTGATTGACATTCATCATATTAGTTAGACAGTTTTAAAAGCTATGTCTTTGTTTTACACACCGTTGTCAAGAAAAAAATAAAGTAGAACCTGGATTGCAGGAAAAAAAAAAGCAAACCACTTCCCCAAGTCTTGGTTCCAAACCCATCAAAATATGTTACCATTATTGCATCCTATTAACATGTTCTTTGAAGACTCAATTTCACTCCAGCCATGTAATACACTATTATAAAGACTAAATTTTGAAACTGTAATGCAATCTTACAGCTGGGTAGCTTGGAAGTTCTGCAGAGAAGAAGATATTACCTTTCAAAATGGAAGTCAGCCTCAGAAGAAAGAATGCAAACCACTTTAATTCCCAGGTCAGCTTTGCTTTACTGCTCCTTTGTTTGATGAGAGAGACACAGGGATACATACAGAACAGTTAGAAGTTCACAAATTGTATATCTGAGGGTACAAAAGCCTGAATTACTTGTATATTCTGCCCTGCTTTAGACCAGCTCGCTGTGATATCCTTCCCCGAGCTCAAATGCACTCTTCTGGTTTCCCAGCATTAATGTAGCTGTCGGTTTGAATTTCAATCTTGAATTATGTCTGTTGACATAATTTCATAGTGCTGACTTCAATTGTTTAGGATTACTGTTTTGAACTACATAAGGAAATCAATTCTTTCCTCTCTGGTTAGGAAATTCCATTCAAGTGCATTTTAATGCATGTAGTAAGCCATAAGGCAAAGTAATTATCCATAATATATTCTGATTTAACCCCCCCCCATTCTCAATTACTGGCGTATCAGAATAAAAAATATCTTATGTATTCTAAATTCATTATTAGGTATTTAATAAACTGATGCAGAGATTTCCTGAAATTTAAGAATGGTATTTCAATTACAGAAATGAATGTTTTTAAAAGTGTGTAGTTTGCTTTTTGAATAACACATGACAATGAATTGCTTAGTTCCATTCCTTTATTTCAATAAACCATCCAACTCATTATTCATACAAAATATTATATGCAAGTATATAAAAATTATTTTGGGAAAAATATCCCTTTATTTTTAATGTAAAAAAAAGATAGAAATGAAAGGGTAATCACAATTTTTGTATTTTAAGGAAAGGAACAAAATACTCCCTGTTTCCACTGGAGCAGAACAATGGCAGGACCCAACACAACAGAAGCTTTGACGAAAAGCAAAATCCAAACAAGACCAAAATTAGTACAAAGAAACCAGAACANAAAAAAAAAAAAAAAAAAAAGAAAAGGAAGGCATCATATGACAACATGTATTTTTAAAGACTGCTGGGTCAAATCATTAAGAAAAATATTTATATAAGTCATTAACACTCATAATTAGAGTGTCACATAAATCTGAGTGAAACTGCTAAGTAGAAATCACTAGAAGTCCAGGTGCTTCTTGCCGATGGCCATCGCACCACATCCTGAGCTCAGCAGTTTGGCGGATCCTGCCAGATCCTGTTTGCTCGCGCGGCTCACTGTGTCTGACAAGTCTGGAGGCAAATGCAGCCGCTGTGGCAGGAGATTTTCAGGAGGGAGAGGGAGAGAGAGACGGGGAGAGAGAGGGAAGAAAGACAGAGAGAGAGAGAAAAACATGGAGAAAAAAAAAATAAATGCAGTAGAAATCATTTTGCATAGCATATTTCAAAATGCTGTCTTTTTCCTGACTGATCCGTGTTTATTCACACAAATAAAGCACTTCCCAGACACTCTTCTAGGCTGACCTGGCAACAGTTTTGTGTGTTTTCAATATATTGGATTCTGTAAATTGGAATAGATTTTCTCCTTAAGAAAATTTTCTAAACAAAATACAAATTTTCACAAGGTATTTAATGATATCTACAGGCTTTTTTCCTTTAAAAACAAGTGTTTTGCCTGCATGTCAACCTCTACATCAAATTATTTGACTTCTATAGCACTACAGTGTAAGTACAGTTTTATTTTAAATGTGCACACATGGTGACAGTCTGAAAATAAATTATGTGATGGTCAAGATGGAGAGGACTCACCCTGGTTGCACATTATTGTGCTAGATTCCTCTTCATATTATGCTGATAGTGGCTAATAAAACCAAGCAGTGACAGTAGTTGCATTTGTATAAGGCAATCATATATGTTAATCAAAGCTTGCCCTCCCCAGTGAGTTGTAGGAACATAAAATCCAGTTTACAGATGGGGAAACAGAGACACAGGTTACATGGCTGCCCACAAGCATGTGCTCCTTGCACAATAAACCTTATTTTTCAGCTATGACAAAAATATTTCCACTCTCCCTCTGAGGGTCTTTTACACTGGAGATATATAAAAGACACGACATTACCATCTAGCTTTTGTAAAGTAAGGTGAAAATTAATGCAAAACTGATGCTTTACTTGCTTAATTTCTGGCTTGCTTTTGGACACAGCGAGGCACTGAAAGCTGGTCAGATGAGACCGTTGAGCATCTTCTGCACAGTGCAATAATTTATGAAACTGGTATCATGGAAGGAGCATATTTCTTGAAAGATTTAGTAGGCAAAGGCTAAACTGGGTGGTTCTTTTAAAATGCACACGCTTCTGAAGGGAACAGGGGAACAGTAGTGGCTGCAAAACTGTATTATGAGGCTGTGTGGACTATCCTTATTCTCAGCTTTTGCTACATTTTTGCTTTTATCACATGTAAACACAGCTTCCTTTTATTCAATACTTTTGGAACTTCTCTATCGTAAGATAAGAATTCAATTAAAAAGCATAAGAAATCTTTGAATTTACAATGAGCTGACTGTTGAATTCCTTGGTGGTTTTGAGACTGTGCAATTGGGCATAACTTGAGAGAGAATCCCAAGGGCTTCCTACCACTGGTTACTCCTGGCTGTGGGCAGCACTGGGAGAAGAACTGTGTTGTTGTTTTCTCCAAGGGAAGGAAATGCATAAAGCAATGTATGAGGAGTAGGAAAGCCTGTGTCCAGCGTGAGATGCCATACCCCAGTGCTGAAATAGGAGAAAGGTGTATTTAGTGACAGCATTTTGCCTGTGAAGCACAGCTCACACATCAACCCCCGCTCCCTGTAAATACCACATGGTAACTCTGCAGCTCTGATATTTCACTGTATTAAACCAGTGCTGTGGCAGAGAATCCTTCACTCACAGCTCTCCCCTTACTCCAAAGAAGGTTAAGCCTGGCTGTGGCTGTGGACTGTAGCCCATGGTGCCTCATTTCTGCCTCAACACAACACAAACAGGGCACAAGCCCATCGCCTTTGGCTGCTGAGCAAAGCGCTTGCTGGGAAGAGCCAATGTACAACTTGGATTGTATGGGAGGGGCTGTAACCACTGAAAAGCAGAGGAGAAGGAGAAGCTGGGAAGTACAGGGGAGCACTTGGCAGATCTTTCAATCACATTTTCTTTCTTAAAAAGTGTGCAGTACTCTGCTGGCAGGGTGCAGGGTAAGCGGGATGTGGGAGGCGGAGAGACAAGCGAACTAATCCAACCTTCTCCCACTCCCTGTTGGCATCTCCCTGCCCTCACCAGGAGCAGGAGAGGCGGCTTCCTCTAGGGAACATGTAGTAACACTGCCTTCCTCCTGCAATTACTGACCCTTTGCCAAGTCTGCCAAATGGATTCTGAGCAAGGTGATGAAGAGCAAACAGAACCAAGACTCAGCAAACTCATCTTATGCAGGGACTGACTAAATATCACAGACAGGGAACAACTGCAAAAAACCCTGCCACACCGCCCAGGACTTGAAAGTGTGGTCAGAAAAGAAAAAAATCTTTTACATTTACACAGGCATTTGGTCAACGCTGTGTTCATTCACTAGTATATATTCTAAACAGAAAATAGACAAAAGAATGTTTACAGATCTGCAAAGCCTTAGATAGGAAAAGCAAAAAATTAAAGATCCTTAGATTGGATGCTGGAAGTGAATTAGGCTTTTACAGACACACTTGTTATGATACAGAATTGCATTATACAGGCATATACTCTCCTTCCCCATCTTCTTCCGTGAAGAGGACGCACACTGTTCATTTAGTGACTGGCTATTCATTTAGTGACCAGCTATTCAGTATTTTATTTTCTTGTCACTGTTTACTCTGAACTTTTCTGACATATTTATTGTACACTATTCAAACCTCGTTCTGAAGACAGAATGGCTTTTCAATAGCACATGTCAGTATATAGCACTCGAATGCTTCACAAATACCAACTGTGTTATTTTCCTAATATTCTTGTGAGAGAAGGCAGCAAAGTTACCTCCATTTTAGAGACAGGGAATTGAGGCACATAAAACACAGAGCAAAAGGTATCTACTAATTTCAGAAACAGAATCTGAGGCATTTAGGACTCGCTTTTCCAGAATGTTTAGCATTTTATGGAATTTCACACATTCAAATGCTAACTTCATTTGCAGCTGGCTGCTTAGTATTTCTTCAAGAACCCCAAGTCAGGCACTCAGAGACACAAAATAAGAGTTTAGAAACAAAAATGCTGTGTTGAAGCAACACGATCACACAGAAGTTCAGTGGTATTGGCAGAGACACACATCATACTTTCCATGATATCCTTCCATGCCTTAATTATGAGACCATTCCTCCTGCAATCCTTTCCTCTACAATCCATTTCTCCAAGATCTCAACTTCCAAACATTATAACAAATCGCTGGTTCTCCAGGAAGCCCATTTCACTGCATATACCACATTCATCCTTAGACAGGACATATTCTGAGCAACAAACCCCACCAGAGTCCTTTGAAAACAACCGAGTATTATTCTGCCATTAAAATCTGAATCACTGGACACACACATGCTCCCCGTGAACAAAGCCTGCACAGGTATTTCAAAATACAATAAATATTTTAACATAATTTTAAAATATTCTAAATGTTGAGCCACGAAGAAACAGGAAATTCATTGCACAGCATTATAAAGGCATCTACAGGTTAAGCAACTGGCCTTTATTTTTGGCACCAACAGGGACATTGTGGTCACTTGAACTAAGGCAGTAAGTGATGGTATGAACAGGCTGTGATCCTTCTGGAACACCAGCACCACAAAACAGACATTTTCTCAGATATTTGGCTGACCACAGAGAAAGAACCACATTTAAAGTCCCAGTTAAGCACAAAATGTTTTCTGGTGGACAGACTTCTCTGCTATTTCTGACGGTCTGACCTCCATCCCTTTCAAGCTCTCTTTCTCTTATCAGGCTGGTAAAAATCAGGATGCTTTTGCTCACATTGGCAATCCCAGTCCTTGTCCAGGTCTTCCATCCCACAACTGGTTTTCATGACAAAAATGTCTCTTCTCTGGTTATCTCCAGTCCCCAGGTCTCAGCTTTCTGCTTCCAAGATCTTCATTCCTGTCCCTGATAGTCCTGTATTTCTCTTGCCTCTGTTTCCATGCCCTGCTCCTGTTCCTAAAGCCTAGGTTCAAATTCAGCACCAGGCCACCCTTCCTTGCCTCAATCCCTTGCCTTCCTCATCCCCTATTTTGTTCTGCTCCTCCTCCTCTCACCCATTATTGATCTGTCCTCCCTTCCTCTGCTGGCACTGCTTCCCATTCCTGCTTCCTGCCCCTCTCCTCTGCCCCGGTGCCCCAGCCCAGAGTGTGGGCACAGGCAATGGCTCACCTGGTCCAAAAAGCAGGTAAATGCCTGCAGAAGAGTCAAGCTGAATGCACTGAGTGTGCCAAACGGGTTGGATTTTCACAGGACAGCAAAAATGCATCCCTGGCCTAAATGCTAGACATAAAATTATTTTAAATAATTTAACATTTTCACTAAAATATTCCAGAAACACAAAACTTTCTGTAGCCAAGAGCAAGCTGGCAGGGCAACAGTATTTTAAGGCAAAATGGTCATAATGTGGCAAAAGTAAACATGCAAGTGAAAATAGGATCCTATAATCACCTTCCTTGGGCTAACTTCTTAAAACTATATCAGTGAAAGGTAAAGTTTATCAGTGAAAAACTAGGGAATGCTGGAGCAAACTTCCTTTGTGCAAAGTTAATTGTGTATCTGCATTATTACAGTGTGTTTAATTACATGATCACACAGCATTTTCACCCACGGAGGCTGTCAGGAAGGTTTAAACTCGGGATCTTCAGAATCAGAGTCTAATTTTCATTCACTGGTTGAAGAAATAACCGGCTCTGGGAGAAGGATATTATGGAACACGGCATAGCTGGGGAAGGGGCATGATGTGAGTTTGGTGCTCTGTTTTGGGCAGTCCGGAAGGCTTTGCAGGGCAGGAACAATTACACTGAACCCAGCTAAGCACACAGCTTTAGGGCATGCATTACGAAAGGAAAACAGTTTAGACAAAACTTATTACATACTTTGTGCCTGCTCCTCCCTCTGCCTGAAGAAAACTTCTAATTACTTTATTTGTTCTCAACGGGGAAAAAAAAGGCAGAAGTGGAAGATGAGATTATGTAAAAGGACAGCTCAGAAGGGACACAGAGCAATCAGTGAGTCCAGTCCCAGCGCAGAGGACCAAACACACACTGATGGTTTTCTGACGCTGCTCTGCCATGTAAGACTGGGATGTAAAGAACCACATCATGGCTATTCCGGGAACTTCCAGTGGGCTGCTACGTTTGGATGGGGTCACCTTATTTTTTAAAATCCTACTATACAGAAATATTAGCAAGTGCTTTTGCCAGTGTGTCTTACTGTATCAAGGGGATTGTTTTAGAGGTTTATTATAAACCTCCCAGATTTTCCAATGCCAAGACTTTTTTCTCTTCAGCATTAAGAGGACTGACCAGCAATTTTCTGAAAAACCTCTCCTGATGTTTATACTTCAGCTACAAAATGCATAGAAGCAGTACACATGCTTAAACTGGCTGTGAAAGAACTGAAAAGAAAGTAAAAATCTATGACGGAACTTAAGTAACCAGTGACAGGTTGAACAAGGAGTTAGCTACCAGAGATAACGTTAAAGAACTGATTACAACTACCCACATCAGCCACACATTCTTCTGAGGAACCTACTGCCACTGCACTGGGGAAGCAACTAGTGAAATCCAGTATTACACCTACACAGGATAAAAACCAAACAGTTCAAAAATTACTTATCAGGTTTGAGGAAATATGTATCTGTACGAACGGTTTTTCTACAGAGATAATTGAAGTGAAAGACACTCAAGATATAGCACAGTTTCATAAAATTAATTGAGGGCTACAAAAATCACATATTCCGTAAAATGATTCAAGCAATAAAGAATACAAAAATTTTTAGCAACAATGTGATAAGCAGATATATGCATATTGGCAAAAATTGAAACCCCAAGTAATTCTGTACATTACTCCAAAATCATTATTACATTTTCATACCTATTGGAAGTGTAATACTGTAGCAAAAAATATATATAATAACATGAGTGATGCAAAATCACTGAATCTCATTAAAAATGAGGTGATAGTTTGTTCTTAATTTGATTCATATTAAAGTAATTTCACTGAAGTCAGCCTTGTGACTCTGTTAACAGTTACATGAAGCTTTAACAACTTAGCCCAAACTTCCCCAAAATCTTTACAATTCATTTATTTGGATCTTTGACCAAAAAAAAAAAAATCTTATTAGTCTACTATGGCTGCAGCCCTGCCTTGGGGCAGGGAGATGGGTTAATGACCTCTCTAGATCCCTTCTACTTCCATTTGCTACAACTCCATGAAGACTGAAGTCACCAAAGCCGAAGGGATTTGGTTTAGGGGGAAGAGGGGGGTGGGGAGAAGAATTTTAGGAATGCTGGGAAAATGAAAGATGCAGACTCTTAGTTGGGCAGATTTACATCCTACTTACTTCTCTTTGAAGCAGAACCCTCTCATCCCACAAAGCCCCCACAAGACAGAACGGGAACAGGCTGTAGCAGAAAGGCCGAGTTCCTGTTGCTGTTTCCTCTTGTTTATGGTGCCCACAATCCACCACTCGCATTATGTTTTCCATTTTATGTCTTTTTATTATCACCTCACTTATAACTACCAGTAGTAATTTCTACCTTTGGGCTTAACATAAGCACAAAGATGGGCAGGTATGAAGCAACATTTCTTCTAGAGAGAAAGGCTTTTCTAAAATATTTGACATAGACGTTACTGCAATTTTTGGCTTCTTCTCTTGCCAAACTCTCCAGCTGAGGAGCACCAGATATGTGTATTCTGATGAAATTAATTCTCTTTTATATGATATGTAGTCTACTGGAGTGACATGTCACTTACATTGACATAACTTTGTAACTACTCACATAGCAAACTATTGTTATGAAAACACACAAAAATTTTATTACTGCCACAAAGCCTAAAACTTCTGAGTTAATATTAAGTTCACTTCTCAATGACTAAACAATAAGCCCTTTGCCACTGAAGACATTATTAGCTCTCTCAGCAAGGAACAGAAAAGTCATTCCAACTGGCCTAGACCTGTGTCAGGCAGAAATCATATGGTTGTAGTGAAATTTGGTTCACAAATAATGATGGTGTCTCACAATCGACAATATTTATCTTGTGGAGAGAAGGGAGCCAAACTATTCTCCCACAGCTGCATTTCAGTCTTACACAAACTCTTCTTAAACCATTTACTATGAATCTCTTATATTCCTGTTCATGCTGCAATTTGCTCAGTATTTTAACAAATTCAGGAGATAAAAGAGTAGGTAACTATTTCTCTGTATAATGGCCATGAACTCAGTTTCTTCCTGTTCTGCTGCATTCACAGACACCACATCACCATTTTTAGATCACAGGAACGGACACATTTTCTAAACTGGTCATAAAGAACAAAAGACTTGACTTTGAAAAAGAGCATTGTAAAATTTTCTACATCTCAAGTAACTGTGATTGACTTCTAAGAAACCACAGCTCTATCAACTCATGTTAAAATAATCACATCTACCATATGCATCCTATTTCTTTTTTTTTTTTTTAAGTTGAAGCACAACCCAAGCCATCATGACGTTAACTATTGCTAACGCCAGGTGTTGAGAGAAGGCTTCCAGTAAGAATAACTGATAAATAAACTTCTACCTATGCATGTCTGTCTGTCTGCTAAAGGATAGATAATACTAGTGAGAATATTTGAACGCAATTCTAAAACTCCTATTTTCCATCACTTAGAGAATGTAAAATAAAACCAGGGCAATTCTCACTTTCACCTCATTTACAGAACAGTGATGTTTTATTGCAGGTTTCTAATAGTACAAACAGATTATTTAAACAGCATTTTTAAGGACACTTGGCAAAATTAAGAACCATTAATTAACCTATTCTTTGTATGATAGATTTTGCAAAAATCCATTTTACATTTCAGAACACTGCAGCTTTCCAGTGTATCTGCCTTACAGAAGGGATATGATAATATCCAGGAGAATTCAATTTGAACTGTGCTGATTTGTTTGGATGTGCCACATGGTACTGTTTCTGTTTTCTGACCAGAAATCTGGATTCCTGAGTCTGAATTTAAAGCTTAGTTTTATAACACTGGCTGCTGTTCAGAGACATTTGCTTGTACCAATACAATTCAATTCTGTACCTGTTTGGGTAAAATGCATCCCTGGGGTATTTTGGGTGGCTGAAGAAGTTCCAGTTCCAGACTGAGTAGAGATGGGTGGGTTTCTGTATGTGTAGCTCCAGTCATTAATTTTCAGTGACAGGAAAGGAAAGCACAGGCAATTGTCCGAACAAACTCATTCCAAAGAAAAACTCCAACATGTGTTAAAGACGATTTGTGAAGGGACTCAAGTGAAAGAGAAAAATATCAGGAGGATTTGCCTTCTCTGACACCTGAGAATGACACCATGAGGTGCCCTTAATCACACGTCCAAGGAACAGACCCGCTTTACGTTCTAGCTGGGGTCTCTGGAAAATGAAGAAGCTCCCTGTTTTATAAACAAGGATGGATCCATCAGTAATGGCTACAGGCTGCCCAAGGACTGCAAGTGTTCAACTGCTTGCCTGATCCAAAATTCAGAGAAACCCGTGGCAATCTTGCAAGCAGAACTGGACTAAATACTTACATAACACACTACAGTAATACTGATACAGCTCTTATCAGGCACAAATTGAAAGACCGTCTCTGTCTTGAAGAGTTTATGGTCTGAATACACAAAGTGGGTAAAAAGGAAAAAGTAAAAGACAAAATATCAAGGCAGAAGGAAAAATGTCATGATCTACAAATACTGTATTAATGCCAAAGCTTTTTTTTGGTTTTCCTTCATAACTGAAAAAGTAATGTTTAGAAAGGTGAGTGAAAGAGAACAGCCAAAGGGAAAGAAATTAAGTAACAAAGGTCTGAAAAAAAAGATGGAGTGAAGAAAGGGAAAGATGGAGGCCAGGAAGAGATATATTAATCTAGGCATTCTACAGCTGAGATTGGAATATATTGTCTAAATCCTGAAGGGAAATACTGTTCTAAGCAGTAGTTCACGAGTCTGATGTTATCATCTATGTCCAAAGCAAGGACATTTCTCCTGTAGGTCTGTTCTTTTTGCTGAATTTCTCCTCCCTGAGCTTACGTAAGAGGAGCGTGGGCCCTGTGATGCAAGTCTGAGTAATTCCAGGGCTCTCAGGACAGTCCGGGTGGATGCTGATGCTAATGTCACATTCTCTTCCCTGACAGATTCATTCAACCTAATTGCAGCTGTCTACAAGTCAGCCATTCAGTCTAACCTACATTATATACTTAGGGTGAGATGAATCGTCCTTGCAAGTGCTTGTCCATATCTGCTGATTATTCAGGAAACCTGAGTGACTAGCTTAAACCAAATGCTTCACTTGGAGTCTAAAAGGTCAAGGAGAGGAATTCAGTCCTACAACTCGATGAAGCTTCTCATTGAATCAGTGCCTCCACTGTGTCTACTCCTTCTTTGAATGACATTGCAACATGCCACGGAGTACAGATTTCGTATCAAACCACAGATGGCTCACTGGAAATGTTCCAGAGTTGCTGGTGATGCCCACGATGCTCTACAACAACTTGAGTCTCTCTACTGGAAAGCTTGAGAAGTGTTCAAGGCACTGTGTGTACAAACAAAAGCTGTGTATGTGAGGAGGAGGGAGAAACGGCACTCAGAGCAGAAGCATCTGTTCCAGGATTACAGTGTTACTGTCACCCTCTAAAATTTCAGCTAAATTGAAAACCTAAACAAATATTTGAGTTTGCTTCCAAAACTATCTGATAAAGTTCACTGTAATTTACCAGGCTTCTGTCTCAGTTGCTGTCACATTTCAGGAAACTCATTAATACCCTCATTTAAAACCCATTACTCAGGGTGTGCGACTGCACCGAATATCTGATAAAATGTATTCTGCCTCTTGATAAAATCATCCAGATAGATTTCAACACTTCACAGAAAGGTTCTGCTCCAAGACAGGTAACTCACACTGGCAAGTCTCCATTACAAGTGCATTTCGATGACTGGCTTGCCAACTCAAAAAGTAAATGTTAGCTGGGGGCGGGGAGGCGGTATTGTTTTATACCGGGAACAGCCCTGCACTCTGTATTTACTTTTTTAAGTCAGCTGGAATTAGAAAATTTCCATTGCTAGGCAGCCCAGCACATCTCTGAAGCATTTCTGGGCATTCAGACCTGGAGCACTTGCTGCCCACAGGGAAGATTCATTACCCCTGTTCCACAGCCCACCCGTCCCTCCTCCAGACACGAGGGCTTCGGCAACGGGGAAGTGCCTCAACTTGGTGCAGAAACATATTACCCGACCAGAACACAACAATTATCACATTTGTAAAGCTTCAGGGACAGGAACAATTTAATAGCTTTTTGAAGCAGACTAATTTTCTGGAGCTTCTTATCCTTTTTTTTTTTATTATTTTGCTTTTCATGCATGGACAAGCTCTTCTTTGCTACAGGTATTTTCTGAGTCTGCTTTGCGGGATTATTATGTGTGGAGAAACACAAATTATTCAATCACTTTAAAACAGTGCGAGAGAAATAAAAAAGGTCTATGTAAGTGCAAACTACTGCTACCAACCTCTGTTTTAAAAGCAAGTATCATTTAGATGGATAAATGTATTGCTGGTTTACAAAATTCTGCGCATTTACAAACCAGGGCTGCTAAACAGAGGAGCAGTTTATTTTTGCAGCTTTTCATAAGCTAGAAACTTCAGCTCTGCAGTGGCAAATGCCACTGCGAGACACTTCATGCTAAGGCAAAAAGCAGGCCAAAAGACAAAAGGAAAAAGTATTTCTGCTATCATTGTCTTCTCACCCTGAAACTGGCACTGAGATAGGAAGTATGTTCAGTTCCTGTAACTCCCAGGTAAGGATGCAGACATTACATAATTCATATTCTAATATCTCTTCAGCACTAATCCCCCGTGACTCAGGGCTACGGTTTAAAACTGCAGCTAACAAAGCCTTTTGTAGT
>VZTA01025135.1:9386-44386 GCA_013398855.1 Mohoua ochrocephala | reverse complement strand
TCACTTTACAGATAAATTCTACAGCACAAAAGGCTAAATTCAGATATGGCAATTATGATTTAGAAAAAATTATGTACAGGCTTCAGTGTAGCAGCCATACAAATCTCTTGGAATAAAAAGAATTTGAGATAATAAAAAACTCGCCAAATTTGATTTAATATCTCTTCATCCTTGCCAAAGATGCTGGTTACTAGACAAGGAAAATCTTGTATAACACGAGCAGAATAACATTTTCATTTGGATCCCTTACAAATAGCTTCAGCTGACATTTAGGCATCAAATAAAATGAGTCAGACATGGTTGGGACCATAGCAAAGGAATATTTAAATGTGAAATGTAGAAATGTCTCTCACTGGCACAAGAACAAGGATATGGAAAAATATGGGCAAGATGTTCACTAATTCAACTAGAATTGTCAGCATTGTAGGGAAAATTGCATGCACCTTTTAAAAAGAGCTTACTGCCAGGAAAGCAGGTATATTGCTTCTCTGAGTTTCTGTAATGTGAGTGGAAGTGATTGTTACCAGGAGAATACCTTTCCTTTTGTCAGATCTTCTGATCCATACTCAGCAAAGGGCAGGAAAGGCCAATGAAATACTTTGGTGTTACTGATCAGTGGGTTAATCCCATGTTCATTTGTGGGATAATGTGTTTTCTATGAGGAAGCTGGCTGCCAATTTCATTAGAAGCAAGAACTAGACTATTACAGCAACAGAAAACTAGAAGTCTTGAAACAAACTCGTGAACCAACTTCTCATTTCAGCTGCAAGAATAAAGGAAGGAAAGGATTTTTCTCCCTCTGCACCTGACAACAGATGTGGTTTTTGCTTGATTGTTGGCGCACAGTATTTGTCAGGTTTTCTTCAGAAGTGTAAAAGAAATCAATCTACTGCATGTTGCTTCCATGAGGTACACTCCATCGCTACTAGTCTAGGCCTCAGCTTTTTATTTCTAATTATCTGTTTCTCTTCATTCTTCAAAATAGTTTCTTTAGCTCTAAGAAGATACTTTCCCCCAGAACAGTGACGATGTTCCATTCTTTTCACTGTAATGCTAAATCCTGTACGTACCAGTTTCACTCCAGTACATCCCCGCTCACTAACCTCTTAGTCCTCCAGCACCCCCTTTCTAAATGCATTGCTGGTTTGTCTCACTTGATGCTACGTCCTCCTTAAAATATCCTTCAAGACACAGAAGGAAAACAGCCAACTATTTCTATTCCCCAGCTCCTGCACAGGGGGTCCGATGAGGAAGAGAGCATAAAGTTTCTGCCATGTCCTTATCTATCAGGGGAAAAAAAAATCACACCAGTGAACGATGCCTCTGTTTCCCAAGTTCAAAATCCTAATAATCTGAGTACCTCCATAAATAATGGAGAGCTTTGAGCAATTTCAGTCTTGCCTCTTCCTCCTCTGCTACCTTTCTTCCTTCCATTCCAGGGCCAGTAAGAGCCACAATTCTTGGGAGAGAAGAGTGAATGGATAGTGAGTCCCATAGAGCTGTGGCCATGGCAGTGGCCTCTCCCAGAACAGGTGGACTTGGTGCAAGATCAGAGATGTCAGAGATGTCCTGTGGTGCCACTCGCTGATGACTCTGAGCACTCCTGGCAGCTCTAACCAGGTGAACATTTTCTAGCACTTAAAGCTGAGTGCACCCATCCCCAGAGCAGTCGGGCTTCTCCTGAGCATCACCAGCACCTCTCCAACCTGTCTTACATCACATGAGGTTGCAATGGCTCACCCAAGAATACGGGAACACAGGCAAAATATCCCCACTAGAGAGAGATCAGCACTCCAAAAGTGCCTTTACTAAAGGTACAACACATTGCATGCAAAGCCTGTGAGGTGAAGGCATCTCCACTCAAGTAAAAAAACCCAAAAAGCAAATCCACAACCATAACCTATCACTGGAAAACCGCAAAGCACAATGACAATACATTTCAACATTAAACACGACTGTTATAGCATGTGTCTTTAAACAGATACCACAGTGGCTCTTCAACAAATAGAAACCAAAAAAGGAAAAGACAGTTACAGTCAATGCTTATTTTTTAAAATTTTACCTAAGGGAGTTCCCACTACTCATGAACTGAGAAAGCACAGATTTAAGAAGCAAGATCTATTATTAAAATCCTCGCTTCTGAAGAGGTTGTGTGTTTCCAACTTTATTCCATATGACTGTAATTGTGTATATGCAGGATGGCAAACAGGCAGGCACTAGCATTTTTTAAGAAGGAGAATGTAATTATCTAAACCAATTCAACATCCATCCTCTTAAAACCCAGCATTTTTAATTAAAAGGAAAAGGAAAATGAATGAAAAACTTTTTGATGCTGTTGTGTTATTAAAGTTGGATTTTTAATCGCACCAATTATTTCTAAGAAACAGATCACTACACACTTTTAATTAATTTCTACTTGACAACTTTGGGTGATTAAGTCTTAAGCGTATCTCACATCATACGTAGGGGAAAACGACAGTTTGATAAGTTACATAATATGACACAGATGACACAGGCTGCTTGTTACTTAAGACTTCCATAATTTTATTTTTTCCTTACTAAAAATTTCCACTGTTCTTGCCACCGTATCATTAACAACAGAATGAGAATCCAAGTTAAAACCCATTTACTCTAAAGTGTTTCACTTTGGGGTGAGGTCTTGCACAACATCTAATGACACATCCTGCCTGACAGGACTTGTGTGGGATAGCAGCCGCCAAAGCAGACAACTTTCCAGGTTGTCAACTTCCAGCGACAGATATTTATTGACTAATTAAATGGTCCTTTCACATTCTTGTCTAATTGAAACTTAATGTGAACTAACCACGGCACAGTTGTAGTGCACAATACATTTTGGATGACGCACTCATTTCCTACTTTTTAAGCCAATCCAAGATTCTAAAGATCTGTGCAACCTCATGTGCATGTATAGCTCAACTGAGACAAACTCTGTCAGAATTGCAGCACGTATTTGTATTCTCTTTGCAATCCTACAACCTGCTTGGGGAAGGCCAAGACCTAAACTTTATATTTTTAAAGGTAGCTCCGTAAGTTCTATGAAGCCATTTATTATTACAAGCTAGATGAATTACTCTGGGAAAATACAGCCTGCACCCAAAGGTATACTAGGAAAACACCTTTGCTGAAAGGATTGGACTCCATTCAAGAATATATCAACCCCAGTATAATGTAAACAACACAGACGAGTATTTTCATGGGCACCACACAGTTACAGAGAGCTTGACTTTGGAATCTAACCCAGTTTTAGTGAAGCAAATAGCTTGTTTATTTCATTTGAGTTTATTAGAAGTTCCTCTTTCTGAAAGAATCACTCCTGCTCGGTTACAATTACATGCTGTGGCCTCACAAACACCATGGAGTTGCCAAAAATCTGCCACTTTAAAAACAACAGCCAGGTAATATACAGAGTATCAGGTTGAAAAGTTAACCTTTCAACTAAGCATTAGAAATCCAGTCCATCCCCCATCTTCCTGCTTTGCATTCCAGACCTGAACCTCCTTATAAGCCTTGGCACAACTCTTGTTAAATAGTTGAGTCCAGGCAAGAAATTCCAACCTACTAAAATCAGTTATGCTAGTCAGGGTATAGACATCAGTATTATGCAGAGCTTTCTTATTAGGAACTGAAAAGAGGAAGAGTTGGAGTGACTTCTGGAAAAAGAACATTCTTTTTAATAGAAGCTAAAAGAACTGGACATGAAAAAGGGAGTATCTTGTTCTGGCTATGTCATCTGAGGGAAAATACTTTAATTTAGTTTACAGGTAAAATTATTAAAGTAAACAGAACTTTTCACTTAGTATATGAATAAAATTATTAATCAAGTAAACAGAACTAATTATGTAGGACTTTTCCTCCCTCTTGGTATAACATAAATATCTGAAGCTTTGAAAAAGTGAGTAGTGAGTCATGAAGAGCCTAAAACAATCTTATCACACACACAGTGAGACATTGCTAAGTAGGGCATGCACTGCCAAATGCTGGAGCTTCTAACCTGAGAAGCTTTCACATGTTTATCTTGGGTCATCATCTTTCCTTTTTCTCCAGTGTGTGAAGGATAGCAGAACTTACAAAGACCCCAGATAAGTCCAAGTTATGGACAACACATTATGAAACCAATCTTCGCAAAAATGCTCAATTATTGCTTAGCTAGCCAAAAAAACCCCTCCCAAATGTACTATAGATCTCATTCTTTTAAATTAGTCAATACCATATTTTGATCAAACATCTAATTCCCAAACTACACTTATACACAAGTCACAAGAAATGAAAGGAAAAAAGAAAAGCACAGTAATTATGCTGCAAGAGTTGTGCATTTCTATTAACAGCAAAAAATTATACAGTAATTTACAATTTAGACACTCATCTTACTTTGCATTTTCAAGGTCAGTTGACTTAGTGATGGCTATAATTCCTGCTCATTTACACTTCTACCATTCTTAGCATGGAATGCTCATTTAAAAATAGACACTGACACGGAATAGATTTTAAATTTTAGACCCCTGATGAAAATGATCATTGATTTCAGAAGAAAGCCACTGACTAAACTCAAGGAGATCTACAAGATTAGAAGTTGTGCTTGGCGATGTCAGTGCCATGTTACTTCAAGGACCTCAAGGATTATTTTGACATATCAATAGGTATCTACAGGATGTGACAGGAAACATGAAGTCTGAGAGTTCAAAGAATTCTTTCTCCAAGAAAATCTACCTTCACAGAACACCTGAAAACAGAAAAAATATCTGGAGATACTGGGCTTTTAGGTAAGAAGAGGAAACTACCATGAAGATGCAAAAAAGGGGAAAACAAGCATCAATCATTTAAAAAAGCTGAAATGAGCACCCATGGCTTTCCCTTAGCTCAGATAAGCATTTTTAAGGCATTTTAAGTATATTTAAACACTTGGATTGCAAATTTATCTGTTCTCGCAAATGAACTTATTAAATAACACAGAATTCATTTTAAGAGGTGGAACTGGTTGGGAAGATGATTGTTGAGCATTAATGTACGAGAAGGTTACTTCTCTGCGAATGCTCGGGAAAAGAGAAGCTTTGGAGAGAAAGTTGTTCTCCTTGAAATAAACAACGACCTTTTGTTCCAAGCCTTGTCCTCTATGTCCTGGCACAGTCCCATGGGCTCCTTAGCTGGGCCTCCACCATCAAAATGATATCTGTATACTTCCATATGTAATGACAAAAAAAATGATACTGAATCATGAAAACACATTTTCTGCTAAAAAAGATATCTTAAAAATGTTAAGAAGAAAAAGAATTCACAAGTTTTCCTTCTTTTGCCTCTTTCAGCCAAAAAAGGACAGACTGTCACCCTTTACTGCCTAAACAAGAGGCGAGAAGACAAACCCTCCATCTAGAGGACAAAGTATCCTAGCCTGAAGGCTGAACATACACTTTGGAAAATGAAATAGAAATTCCTGAACTATCCCTCACTCTTTTTCACCCTCATCCACATTAAAATAATTTTGTAAGACATGAATCTTTCAATAGCTGCCTTCATGTACCCTTTATTCCCGAGGCTTTATCAGGAAGCTGAAATGACAGCTCAAGTTTTCTGGACCAACCTTCTATCGATTTGTTTTCTTTCAAGGTAAAGAAGCCTCTTAGGATTATATTGAAAGATTTTGCACAGAAATTTGAACAGAGAAAACAGAATTATTCCACTCCAGAAATAACCAAAGCAAGCAAACGGAATGAAACTGAAGTCTACCAGGTCATGAAGTTATTTTTCCATTTGTTCCAGCAAGAAAGACAAAAAAAGAAGGATTGGGAAATTACACAAAGAGTAATGAAATTAAGATATCTGTCTCATTAAAAGTAGACACAAGCACCTAATTTGTCCCTCTAAAACAAAATATCGAACAACAGAAATGATAATACGGTCTCGTTGTTGCCAATCAAAATGACTTTAGCATTATTTTGTCCAATTTAATATTTTTCATGTGCATGCATTAAAATATGGGTTTTTATAGAACCAGGAAATGAACCACAAAATCAAGATTATATTTCTCTCTTTTCCCAGGAAGCATCTAATCTGTATGACACAAAGTCAGCTTGTGGCCTTCACCCTGCACATCAATTTCTGCCAAGCGATTACTAGAAAGTCACCTTAATGGTAGGAGGAAGTTGTTATTTTCTGATATTTAACAACAGACAAGAACAATAATACCAATTTATGCTGGAGGTAAGGGCTTGGTTTCATATGCTTTTTCTTCAAGTATAATGCATGAGAAAAAAAAAAAGATGGACATAATTAAAACAATTAATAGGAAATTTGAAGAACACAGCTATGGGTTATTTTATGGCCTGTGTATCAAATCAGAGCATTACTTTTGTTGTTTTTTGATACTACAGGGTGCAGAAAATGCTGTCTGTGTAAGCAACCAGTTGGAGATACCATTTCTCTAAGACTGTGAACGTGAATGGTACTATTTAAAATTATTTTCTTTGTTATGATTTAATTATTGTTAAATAATGTCACTTTAAAAATAATTTGCAGAATTTCAAGACACTTTTGAGAAGACTTAAACTAGATAAAAGCTCTGCAAGCAGACAGTTTTAGTATTGTATATGTAGGAGTTTAATTTATGGTATGCTTTCTCTTTGTTTATAAACTGTTATTGTAAAAATAAAATTCAAACTATTTGAAAATACTTACAATTCTTACTACACTGAACTCTATGACAAATAAACACACCTTAAAAACCAACCTGTAGCCCTTTTTGCTAAAATTTCTTTAACTAAACTGACATATTATAAACTGCATGTTGGCAAACAAAAGCAGGAGAAGTTGTTGAAGGCTTTCACAAGTGGCCAGCTCTCTCCAAAACCTCAGCAGTTGGGAGGAGAGGAGGCTCCTGGTACTGCTGCCTGCAGCCACTGCCCGATCTGGGAACCACCTTCAGTGCGAGATGCCAATGGAAGTGTCATCAAGGCCAAATTCTTCCCGTGACAGAAGGACTCACACTGAGACACTCATATGCTTGTGGCAAGGACCGAGGTAGAAACCTGAGGCTGTGAATCCCTAAACAGGTAGCAGACGGAGGGGTGGCTCCTCCAGCCACCAGGAAAACCCTCCTGACAGCAAATGGTGCCTAGCAAGTCTTCTAGGAAATTGCATGCAAGAATCATTGAGATAGCATGGAACAGGTCCTGCAGCTTCACTGTTTGGACTCAAAAGCTAAAGATAAATTTTATTTCCCTGCAGTTTCTTGGAGGTAAGTACCCAACCCTTAATTCCACATAGCTCAGCAGAGGTTTTGTTGTCAGTTTTTCAGATCAACTTCATTGAATAAAGTATTCATTAAATGGTCATTAAATAACACTCCTCTTTACAGTGGAAGCATATAGATATATGAGTGCTCTTGATGTGGTGCCCCAGGAGGTAAAGAGCAAAGAATTCAGGTGTTCCTTTGACGCAAACCAAGCCCAGTGTATTTATAAAGAAGGCACAGCCTCTTTTTTTTTTTTTCCCCTCTGAAAAGCAGAATTAAAGAAGGTACCGTGTCATTTTGTAATCAATTAAACAAGATTACTGAGAAACTCCTGACTTCATTACTGACTTTCCCTCTTAGCTGGAACAATCTTGGCCAGCTGCTTTGGTTAATAATGGAGGAAGTGAAAACTTTCAACCATAAGAAGAATCTGATGCCTAGGCTATTAATAGATTTTCTTTGATGCCAAATGTCAAATGAAAAACTTCTTATATGAAATTATGGAGCCACTATATAATATTAAAATGTGCATTTCTTCAGGTCCTCAGTGTTTTACAAAGGATAGTCAAAGGCAGAACTTCATCTGTGACAAAAAGGAATTGCTCTTCACTGACCTTCAAACTCACCACTACTGCTACTTGTCTGAAAGCTATCAGGCAACTAAACATTGGTTTTTAACATAGTCAATAAATATCTGCTCTCTGTATAGGATGGAACAAATGAATCATTAGGGATTTTTAACTTATTAGTGATAAAATACTACTTAACTGTGGAAAAAAAATTAAGGAATATATGGAAATCATTGCCATGACTTTTGTTATTTCTCATTTTCTTCTTTTTTCTTCAGCATATCATCTACTTCCATCGCAATTATTTCACAAGAAGGACTTTGTCTTAAAAGTGCTTGCAAAATTTCTCACATTGTTTAAGGATATTATTATCTGCTTATTTGCAGATAAGCAAACTGCAAGAGACCTAAAATTGAATGATTTAAAGTAGCCAGTCTTTTTATTCTAAAGGTTATAAAAGTGTGTGCACATATACACAGCCACATATATCCACATATCTGTTTGCACTGTGCTGGATTAGCATTGCCATGGTACAAATGCATCCAGCCAAACTTAGCTGAGCACTAACTAAACTTTATTCTTGGTCTCTGACAAGAAAGAATAATTTTTAAAAAGAGGTAACTTTCAGTCTGTTTTCCTAACTTAGAAATAAATTTTTTCTCTATTAATCATTTAGACATTATTAATGGTCCTGGGCACCCAAAAGAAGGAGCATTTTTATGGTCCTATGAACATATGCTTTATGTCAAGAAAACTATATTTTTATACATAATATAGCCCCATAAAAAGATTACGCCGAAAATAGCCTTAAGACAGAACAAATCATAAAGAAGTTAGTGCATGTGTTAAGCCTGTAGAGCCAAAGCATAAAAATAATATTCTTCTGACATTGTGAATGAATGTCACTTTCATATTTTTGTGGGAAAATTTACATGGACACTTTGAAGGCAATTTGTGTCTCATGCATGTGGTTGCCATTCTTCTATCTCTTAGTATATTTATAGAACTTGGTAAAGATAGTTTTGGCTGTTCAAATGGAATTTGTTCGGATGGCATTACCTTGGCATATTGATATTCATCTTGAGAGAATGTTTCTGCTCGGTTTGAAAAAAAGGGCTCCATCTTTTGCTATTAAAAACACTACCTTTTGAGAAGTATTTCCTAAAACATGATAGTTTGGCTTTTCTGAGTAGTGTTTTAACTCTCAGAGCCAAACCTTGTAAGCACGTGGAAAGCTGCCTATGAATGCTGACCAAAGCTGGATCAGACCTCACTATCACTGAAAACAAATAATTGACAAGAAGGTAACTTGTTTCTCTTAAAAAAAAAAATCATAAAGTGTCAACCGAAATAACTAAAAATTATGTCAACTTTGGTACTTTTTGTATTATTTGTCATAGTAAATGTAAAGGGTTTTGCCACTAAAACATACTAGAGATTTATATCAAATAGATTGTATTTATAATATTAACTTCAGCCTATTTGAACCAGAAGGAAGGCTTTTACAGATGAGACATAGTTTTCTTTCCTCTTAAAAACATTAAGCATTCTATCTAAACTATAAATAACATTGTATTTTATGACTAGTTAAATCATTAATCAAGGTAAGTATGGGAAAGCCAAGGGATCTCAGTTTACTTGGTGGCTGATTGCCCAGCAACCATTGCCTATAATTGTTTTTAGCAGCAGCACAGTGTTCCTGGAGACCGTGGGCTCTCACAGCGGATGTTCTTTTCCTGCAGTGGGGCAGGGAAAACCAAAGAGTCCAAACAAAACACTTGCAGCCAGATTTCAGACATGTCCGCGCTCCGCTTCACTGACTGCAGCTCCATCGCAGTCACTGAGCACTGCAAGGTGAGGCTTTTGAGAAGCCGAGCCTGCCTACAAGTGGGAATCCATATCTTGGGAGTCCAAATCTCACCTTTGGACCCAGGGAAGTAGATCTATTTGATGATCACATGCTAAAAATAAGTTTTTAAAAAAGTAATTACTTGACTTTTATTTATGAAATTATTCTGTATGATGGTGAGAACTAGAAGATTAATATATACTTAAATTTAATTTAACCTTGTAAACCAGTCACAGAAACATTCCAGACCAAGGAAATCTAACAGTTTATTCCTAACACACTTCCTGCTGTATACAATCTACCTTTCCACTGCAAAACCATAACTTCTGGACATTCTCTTTTTCCTACATTCTCTACTTACGTCTCAGGCTCATCTCAGAGACTTCCACTTTTTATTATTTTAATAAATTTAAATTTCTGATTTGGTTCCTAGTCATCATCACCCTGTTCACTTTTCACACATACATACATTGCTCTCCAATAAATCTATCCAGTTCATTATTCCAATAGAGAATGGCCCAATAACTAAGGTACTCAGCCAGGATTCAGAAACTCCATTTTCCCCAGTGCTGTGATAGAGATCTCTTGGATGCTCCCATCAAGACACAGGCAGAAATCCAGACAAAGAAAACCAGACTTCTGCCCAGTTTAACTTACCCTGATTTTTGGCAAAATGGATGATAAAGCCAAGATCATCCGGCATTTTAACTACTGATGACACGCTTGAGGTCTGAAGCATAAAAGCTGTAGGTCTACACTGAAGTCACCTTCTACAGTTCAATCTACTTTTTAAACAGAAGTTTCTGGAAGCAAAGATCCCAACCAAAGTTACTACAGAGGAAAGGTGGCTGAACATTTCTGCAATAGATTCCTTTCTGTCTGAAAGACAACAAGTATGCAAAAATTTACCAGGTTAAATAGAAAAGCCACTTCAGCATGTTATTAACTGCATGAAAGATCCCTGACTTACAGAGCTAAATAAAGTTGAAGGAATTCAGTTCATGCCAGATTTGCCTTGCCATTATATTTTCAGTAGCTTGCCACAAGAACGGAAAGTTAGGTACAGCCTCGATCAAGCCTCAACCATAATTTTAACACAGCAGTAAATAATTGATTCATTGCCAAATAAATCTCCAGGGTAATCCTCAGTGCATTCGATACACTTCACTTTCACTAGACATGAGAGACACACTTTTGGGTACAGAGCCCCAACTGAATTCTTCAGTGTATCGAGAGCTCTAGAGACTGCAAACCAAGCAGAGATGAGGTAATGCTTCCTACCCACACCCACAAATATATTCAGAGTTGCAAAGCCTTTATCAGAATGAGAAGCCTGGATTTTAGCTGAAGCAGCCAAACCAGAGACTTTTTCTAGATGTAAGAGCACATCCCACCCAAGAAGAGAGCAAAAAAGGGAAAAAATTAGCCAGACTGAGCTAGACCTTGGCAGAAGCAGCCAAAGTAGGGAGATTCAAATAAGAAGAAAACTTCCTATAAGTTTGACCAGGATTTCTCTGCCTTGTTTGTTCCAGCCTTCTCTCTTTCTCAGTCTCTACCTCATTTTCACTTCTCACCTATGTTATCCTCCCTGTTGTCCCACTTCCAACATCTTGTGCTCAGTGCTTCTTTCCTGGTTTTGTCTTAATTTACCTTATATTTTAAGTTCCTTTTCCTCCAAATAAAACCAACAAAACATTAATAATGGCATTAATATGGCATTTGGTGTCGACTCTTTTTTTTTTTTTGTACCTGTGTGTTACGTGTTTATCCTCTGCCAGGTGTCTGTAAAGAGCAAAGATCATCTGCTTGTTGTATATTTGTATATTTATGGGTGCCTATCATCAGTCTCTGCCTGATCGCACCATTAGAACCACCATTACAAACATAAAAATAGCATTATGGTGAAATATTTCAGTGCAGAGAGACACTGCACATTGCTTCCCATAAAGCTAAAGCACCGAATTATGACAGGAGAGATCAGATTTAGGACACGCACAATATTTTCCATTTCTGCTGCAGTCACTGCCCCATTGCCAAATCCATCTGTTTGTCTCTATAGACACCAAGGCTGTAACAAACACCGACAGTATCCTGACATTAACTGAAAGCAGGTGACCAGTTTAGCACCAGGAAGAAAACTGAATGGAAAATGGAATATCGCTATTTGGCTACTTTTGGTAGTTAGGTGTCAGATTATCTGTCCTACTGTGGGATCTTTCAGATGAGATACAAGATTTAGAGTTCAACTGTCACAGGGTATTAGAGAGTCCATTTTTGAAGAGGTCAGCTATTAACCCTGACCTAGCAAAATCCTATCCCTGATAGATAATTAATCTTTGCCTAATTCAAAGATAACAGATATTGTATTCGGATAAAATATTTTTTACATTTTTCCAAAATAAACTTTTAGTTCTGAGGGTTTGGGCAGCTATTGTGTTTCATTCCTGAAAGAATGGTGCCATTAAATAAAAGATGGATGATCTCCTGTACAAACACAGTTGTTAAAGCTCTTTGGGATGCCTTATGCAGGGAGCCAGTCCATACATGCACAGCAGAATGCAAGCAGCACGCCCCAAGATTTCAGAATGGGAACTTAAACCCTGATACCGAAATAGCAAATATCTTTAAATATCAGTGTGGGTTCACTGTCATTTTAAGCAATTCTTAAACCTGACAAAATTAACTTACTCTAATTATGATTAGATTTTTCAGCCTAAAATCATCACTGGTTAGTGACTCAACTAATGAGTGTTTTTATGATTTATTAGTTAAAGCAGAAGATTATGAGTTTAAATTCTACTCCTGATTAACTGCACTGGAAATTTTATACATGACTTGTCACTTTAAAATAAGGGTATCTCAGAGTTTAATTAAGACATGCACGAATTTTGAATAACTTTAGGTGTAAGATTCAACATTATTATTACAAATTACACGGAAAATACCTCACAGTATTGCTATTATTAATGTTACTAATATGAGATTTAGGATGAGGTAGCAGCTTAAACCAATCAAACTCAGTACAAAATGTTGCCCACTGATGAAGAATTTATCTGCCCTGGTGCAGGAATTACTGTGCAAAGTACTGTGACCTGTATTGCACAGGAGGTCAGATTAAGTAACCACAATAGTTTCTGCACTCTAAAATCCTGTAATATTTCAAACTGAAAAGAAGTTAAATACAAAGCTCTACTTGCTTCTTTCTTCTGAGTATAAACTATATGAGTGCCATTCAACTATATAAACACATTCATTAGGTTTTCAGTAGGCCTCCTTTCTAAGGAAAGAAATTACATACTTTTGAGCTCTTGAGCGAACTACAGTGTTTTATGCCTTTAATTCAACACTCTTAGGGCTTACAGTTCATTGAAATTCAAAATCATGGGTACAAACTGTGTTCACAAAGAAAATGTTGACCTTCCTATATAGCAAATGCCTTTTCGTTCTCCTTTTTTTTTTTTATTTTAATAAAGAAACACTAATGAAGCTGAAGGAGGTAAAAGATTTGACCTTCCTATTAAAATAACAAATGTAATATAATTCACATATTACAGCATGTTGGCTACTGCTCATGAAATAAAATACTGCAACAGAAAGAGCATATTGTTTCTACACATCGAAAATATGCAAATTAGACAAGTATTCAATATTCACTTGAAAGCGAGAAAATGTACCAGACTACCAATGGTATTTAGGAAAGCAAACTGGTTGAACATGATTATTTGAATTTAAAAAATGGGTATGGGATTCCCCTCTCTTTGCTTCTTGCCATATATGGTGTCTGTGGAATATCCACAGGGCAAATTATTCACTACCTTTTTCAAGATGAAAAGCTACTGATTGGCATCAGACATCAAGAGGGATTTTGGCATGAGAATAGATTTACACTTGATGACATGTCAAAGGCTTGAAACAAAAACTACAGAATTTACTCATGAATGCCGAAGGCAAGGCACTTATTCAATAGTAGCTCAATGCACATCTTTCCAAGGATGGCATTCAACCACCCCAAGAACAAAATACAGCAAACAAAACATGGTTATACTTGGAATTGAATGTGCTTGACTAGACTGAACAAAATAACAGCCAGCATTACCTGTTGCCAGCTGTCAGTGAAGAATAAAGAACTGTAACATCCTTGTAATAAAGAGGGAAACAGAATCCAAGCTTATAAAGAAAATACAGCAGTTAGTGGGATGAAGTAGGATCAGCAGCAGTATGTGTGGGCATGATAACTCCCGCTCTGAGCCTGCTGGCCCTTTAAGAGTGTGTCCTCACTTCTCTTCACCCACAAACACTTGAAAATAAAGAAAATCTGATTAGGAGAGTAGGCACAAGGTGTAGTGTAGGTAGGTGTAAGAATATATGACATGATGCCAAATTTTGCCATTTCTTCTTCAACCTCCATTATGATTATTTTAAAAATAATTTCATTATTTGCATTACGGTGAAGGGCTTGTGAAAAATGATTAGAGGTGCTGACAAGATCACAATTATTTTGGCGCAGCCTGTTTAGTGACCACTGAACATTCTCCAGCTTATTTTAATAGAATAAAAATACAGGTATCTCATTTCCATGTTGGATATGTGGGAAAGACCATCTAAATAGGTTTGGCACCTGTGAGCAATGATAAGAACGTGTACAGTAGAAGCCATAAATAGAAGGAAACATGAGAAGCACGAGGGAACACCCACTCACCTACATCACACCCATGGAAATGAGAGATTACTTCAGTTCACTTTGCATTATTTTGTACCTTTGTCCTTATAGGGATCAACTCATGTCACATCTGACATACAAAGTTAAAGGACTGCTTTGTGCAGATAAGGTATCAAAGGTGAAGAGCATAGTTTAGCTGAAGTACCTGCAATTTTAAGTAAATGCAAAGAGTAACTTGCATAAAATCAGAAAAACATAAAGAAAGTTTGTATTTGATTTTCCCTTACCACAGCAGAGTCAAAGGAGAGGTGAATATATTTTTTTAAGAATTATATTTCAATGTCACTTTAGAGACAAAGCAAATTCATTAAGACTATGCTATTTTAAAATAATATAAAGAGTTATTTTGGTTTTTCTTTTGATAAGCTGCATGCTTATGTTAAGAAGGACATTACATGCTCCGAAAAGAAATAGTGAATTTTCTAACAGATTTTCAAATAGTTACTGTCTATTTAGAGCACCTTCGATGGCTGAACATACTGTAAATTATGTCAAAAATTAAAATTCAGTTGTTAGTCAGAATCTGCTAGAATGACCTAATGTTCATAGGAGATAGTCACCTTTTCTAATAAAGATATTGAAAAATGGCAGTATGAAGTAGCCATCATATTTCATTGCTTTTAAGATACTCAGTACTTGTAAATACAGCCAGTTCCTTTAGATCTGTACAAATGGCAGATGAACTCCTTGGAAATTTGGTACATTTTGTAGATGCAAATCACTTCAAGAAAACTGCTTCAAAATATCCCACTTCCTCCTCCTAGGGTCTCTTCTAAAACACAGTGAAAGACATATTTCATCTTCAAAATGCATCACACATTTCATATGAGATGCTGACTAGTACCAGAAATAGTCAAGAAATAGAAAAGTTGACAAAATATAGATTCATGAAGAGTGTCTGTGGCATCCGTGAAAAATATTCTGGATCAGCATTTTGGTTCAGGTGGCTCTGCCTGAGGTGCCTGCCATCACCAGCCTCAATTTTTTGAGGAAAAAATAGCTTCCATGAATGGAAAAAGCTCCATTTTCAAGAACAATCATTAACGTTAATGCTTACTGTAACAGGCATCCACAGTAAGGTAACAACTGAAATTTAATGCATGTGGGAAGGTGAGAAAATACTTAACGGATGGCTAAAAACACACCTTTTAGCACTTCTCAGATTACTGGTGCTCAGTTCCAAAAACGGCATCTCCCCTTTTCCTGCCTAGTGGGATGCTCTCAGCTGGACTTCTGGACTATAATTAATGCCTTCTATACGTTAAAGAAATATAAAAGCAAAGACAGCTACAGTGCAAAACATGTACCTTAACATCACTCTAGTACTGCAACGGGCAGTAAGGAAAACCTCTAAAAGAATAAATAAATGGATAAACTTTACTGATTTTTCTGAACTTTTTATTAAATTATCTTCCATTATTTGTAACTGAAAGTATGTTTTTGGCTTAGATCTGAGAGGATGCTGTTCCACAGTACTATGAGGTTTCTATGGTAGCAATTTATTATGGAGCAGCAAAATTATTACAGATCAGTAATTCAGCATACATAGGTGGGTCATAAAAAATAGAGTTTCACTGAGATTTTTATATTATATGGTAACTCATATATGCATGAATTATTCTGTCAGCTTTTAAATTGACTATGTATATCTGCATGATCATTTCTATTTGTGTTAAGATTCACCCAGGATCAAAACACAAAATATTTATGTGAAAGAAATTTTAATTTTATTTTGAATATATAATTAATACTATCTAAGCTTGTTCAGCCATATATATACATATATATATATATATTTATACTGTATTTCACATATAAAGGGGCTAAACATGCTATTGGTAATTAAATACCTCTGGAGTTTGCACATTCACAGGGACGTAGGTAATTATTTGAATTTATAACAAATGATTGCACAAAAATAATTTCACAATCCCCATTCTATTTTGGCTGAACTCTGAACTAGTAAAAAAGACATTTTACTCTACTTTTCTTCTATGTCAGATTATAGACAAATGGTCTCAGACTGCTTAAGTGGCTGAAGCAGTGGAGAACCCCAACAGAACAAGTCAAGTAAAGCAATTAAAACATCTCAGACTACTGTGGAAATGAAAGACTAGAAACTTTTCTTCTAATTCCATAGACACAACCAAAAATGTACAGAACAACAAATGCAGTCCATATCTACAATGCATTAAGGGAAATGGCTAAAGTTTAATGGCCCAGGTTGCTTTTAAGTCATTTTATCATACCATTATTTCATGTCAAGGGCAAAGCCAGTTGTGAGAGGTCTTTTGAATGAATAAAGGTTTATCAGCTAGAGTGGTAAAATGGATTTGAATTTTTAAGTACAGAGCTCTGAAATTTGGTATGAAGATGTAATAGCTAAGAAACACTTTATGCCTCATATACTATAAAGCAGAAGTTTAAGGGGATACCTGTAAAAAAGGACTCATCTCACGCTCATCTGAGTGGGAGGACTGGCACCCATTTCTGACAAGAAGTCAACTGATAACCCCACAGGATGAGGGAGACAGAATGAAGTGTAGGGAACCACCTTTTTCACTTGGACCTTGAAAATAATTGGACATTATTTTCTCAACATCACCCAGAGCTGGATGACTACAAATTACAGGTGAGTGTGAAAACGTGATTTATAGTCAAAGCTACTGTAATGCAACCACTTCCTTGCATATTTCTATGGCTTTATATCTTTTCAAACCAAATCACTCAGGGATCTCAACCATCTTTTTAGTTAATTGAGCATCTGCATATCTGAATGCTAAAAACTTCTGTGTATAAACTAATCGGAACTACGATTTTAGATTAATCTTTAATTTCCAGTAACTGCCACCCATAATCCTCTTGTACAAAATGATTTATTTTGTATATACTTCAAATACTGAACATCTGATTATTTGTACTACTTACACTACTCAAACTCTTACCAACCTGATGAGAAAAGCTTCTATCTCCAGGCTTTGCATATTTTTCAATTATTACAATTACACTGTTACAAACATGGTTCACAAAATATTAAAGGTCACAAAGTACTGCAGTTCTCTAGCAAAGTTGTCTTCAAATCAGGCTGCACATATTTGCACACAGGTCAGCACTGAGTGAGAAAACTCCCTGTTTTCAAGCAGCTTCTTTTTTATAGCAACAATTCAGTGTGATGGGCTCAGATGGATTGATGGTAGCGGGGAAATTGGTGATGGATATCCGCATTTGGTAGAAGCTGCATAACTAAAGTGGCTTCTTCTTCTAAGATAAGAGTGAAAAACCACCAACAAAATGAAAAACAAAGCCTCTGCCTATTTTACTGATTTATACTGAACATTATATTATACACAATTTTGAAGCCATCTCTCAACTTTTAAAAATGAATAAAGCAAATTGAATGAATAGATGCATACAAAGTGTTGCAATGTCACTTACACTCTGCATACTTTTTAAAGCACATTTTAAAATACGCTGGGTCCTTGTATCCATAATTTAAGCAAGTTTATTCAGAAGAAGGCTTTTTGACGACATACTCAGAGCATAATATAAGCAAAAGCCATACCTAACGTACATATTAGGCAAAATAATGCTGTGTACATCCAAAATAAGTGTCTGAACTGTTTTCACCATGACTTATTCATACACTCAGTACTGCTTTCATTTACTCTATGAAAACATCTATTCAAAATATTTGTTTCTCATTCCATCACCTCTCCACTGCTAAGTAAAATGAATAACACAATTATCATAAACACGCATTTAATTCATTTTGTCATGCATAATACAGTATGCGAAGGAAAAGGTTTTCCTCTCGTGACTGTAGAGGAAGAAAAGGTATTCATCATTTTGTAATGGCAATCCTGCTCATAGTAGGATCACAGTAAGTGATTTTTTAAATTGTTTAGTTTTGAATATTTCAAATCTCTTTGGTAGGTCTAACTTATACTGAGAGTTTAAACTTAGCTTCTTATCTGCGTCTGTGCTGACATTTTGACCAAAACTGGACAGATTAATAGAAGACCAAAAACGTCACAGAAACCCTACACAAGACTATAATTTCCCAGTAATTATTCCACACTCCTTCTCCACACTGACAATATAAGTTATCCTGACAATACAAGTTATTCTCTTTTATTTAATCAGACTTCTCTCTTTAGAAGGGCAGATGTTTCCCCATTAATATGGCAGAATGTCTTTGTTTCCTCACCAACTGTAGAGACAAATGATTAGTACGATAAACTCTGGCAGTTTGCCTCACTGTTACTTGGTGCAGACAAGTCAAACTGTTTCATGGAGTATTTAAATATTTCAAAATTCAGAACAACCCCCTGAACCCATCACATTATCTACAGATAGGCTGACATCCAACCCAAAGTTTAGCCCGTGTTCTAAAAACTGAATGCGATAACACTTCTGCTTTCCACACTGCCCTTCCCAATTTAATTGGTGGCAAAATTGCACCAGGAGACAAAAAAAAAAGTCTAATTTGATTTACATATAAATTTGAACTAGCTTGCTGGACTTTTGCAGCAGGGTGTAATACAGTATTAAAAGCTGAAGATGATCTTGATGCTGCTGAGTAATGTAAAAGATACCAGATGGCCCTACGAACGCAATATATTAAAAATTAATAAATAAAAAAGACAGGATACTTTCCCTTGGCAAGGGGACCAAACTTAGCTCCACAGCTATTGTTTCATAGCTACACTCTACCCATGTTAGGAACAGTTAAAAATCTCACAGGAGGAGGAAATGTCCAGAGCGAGACAGGACAGTAACTGACGTGAGTTTCCAGCAGAACTGAGGAAGACGTTCTGTGAGAGACACCATGAGAGAGTGAGAGATGAGCGTGACTCAGAATGGAATTCACCTCCTCTGCTGACACATCCTCCTGAGGTGCTCAGTGCAGACTGTAATTACAGATGATATTTGATTCATCAGAAAATTCACATATCAGCAAACTGTACGCTAGCCACAAAAGACAGATCAATTCTAAAACTTACTGAAGGTGAAAACCAGTCAATGGCAGGATATAAATAAGATTACTTCTGCAAACTTATTAAGCTCACACTTTGAACAGTCTTTTTGATACAGCAGTAGACTCTCTCAGGAGGCAACAGGAGGGTCTTGGATTGCTTTCACAAAAAAAGAACTAATAGAGACTTGGACTGCAAAGAAAGCTCTAGAGATGTGATTTGCAATGTCTGTGATGAATGAGAAACTGTCAAATTGTTCAGACTGATGAATGGAATGAACTGTGAATGGGAGACAATTTTTTTTTCCTAGAGAAAAATATCTGAGTAAAATGCAGAATAAAGGAGAAGACAAAAATATAAATTTAAGGAGGAAGAGATACAGAGCAAATCACTGTGCTGCAGAAAAGGAAGTTTACAACCATCATCCTACTGTGCATTCCAAACCAAAGGCGTTAGGGTTGGGTACAGATCAAATGGTTAAAGAAAGCCTCAAAGTGAAGAATTTGATTGTTTATAGGACCTGTTTTTCACTGGCTACTCCTCTCCTTCAGAAATACCTTATAATATTAAAAAAGCAAGGGTGAAGATGATAGGTAACATTCTTTGTTTTGTAGATAAACTAGAAGGTATTCTGAGGAAAGAAAGCAACAGCGGGAAAATTTTTGGAAATGATACTGTTATTTCTCTAACTAAACCCCTCAAAGGTGAGAATCTGCTCAGTTTCTACAGTCATTCAGCTCATTTTGCATATGAAAATGTTTGGGTACATAGATTTATTTTTATTACTATGTTATCAATATCATGTTTCTTAGATGTTAGTCTAATTGGATGAAAAGTATCTTACTTCCTTCCCCTTCAATATCCAGCCCGAACTGATCAGAGTTATTTCCTCCTCACCCGCTAAGAGAATTATTAAACATACTATGAAACATGACACTAATCCACTATCTGTTTGGAATAGTATAAATAGCAATACAGCACCCAAAGCATCCTAGAATACATATATATAGACACATATACATATATATGTATATATATGTACACACAGAAAGAAATAGAACCACCCTATACCCCAGAACAATCTGTTTTCTCTGCAACACAGGCAATAGAGGGGAATTTCTCAATACTTAGCTGCTATTGATTAGCCCCAGCTGAAATAACTGAGTCTCTTCAGGATCACGGCATGTTATTCCCTTTAATAGAATGCATCGCTTTTCAGTACAAGTAAATTTTTTTAAAAGGAATATAAAGAGGAAAAAAAGCTTCCTAACAGTAGAGGTTCATGTTTATGAAAATTTTCTTCTAAGGTGGATATGAGGAGGGCTGAGTCCTCCAGAATTTCAGAGTGAGCTCTCCACATAAAATACTTTTGTATTTCACCAGTTTTCTCTTAAATGCCAGAACTGAGATTGACACTGGACAGTACATTATGCAGCCTATTTTGATGTTACTTATAAACTCTATTTTTAAATATTTCTTTTGCTGAAACTGTCAAAATCACTTGCAACACCCAAAGTTATATTATGCTTCAGAACACTTGACCATTTAATATTCTGCATAAGATATCTCAACTCTTGTGAACAGCAAGAGTTATATGCAGAAGCAATAAGGCCTTATCCTACAAATAATTTAATGCACAGTTTAGCCCCTCACTGACACCAAGCCACCTGTGTGCACACTGATTGAATCTTTACATGACTGGGGCTTCCTCAGGAATAATCGCTTTTTTTGTGCTTATTTTGCAGTTCCAAGTGGAAGAAGGGGTATATTTGAACTTAAAATTTGAAGTTATAATAACATTCTATAGCTCCACACTAAGAAAAAAGATTTGGAAGACTGTATTTAACTTCTTGTTTTGATAAGATTACTACAGGTGTATTAAACCAGGACTTACATCAGCAAATAACGTGTTTGTGATCAATAAGTCATATTTTTCTAACATATTGAGTCTTTCTGCTTGTTACAACTTAAAAAACTCCAACATTACAGCCTCTTTTATGACCCCCTCCTAACAAACAAGCACAGTTTTTGTGGTTGGTAATAAAGTGACACCTGCTACAATTCAGTTGCAAAAAAACAGTGCAATACTTTCAGTGAAAGACTTGATGGTAAGCACTGTTCGGTGAGAAAATATAACTATTGTTATGAGAACTTTTTAAACTGTACTCAAATTTAACATGTTAAGTAAAACTGTGATAGAGACCTATCAGTTGAACTGGAATCATCATATAAACTGTTATTACTACTGACAATTTGGTCATAATTATAACTTTCTGTGCATAAAGGCATTATGAATATTACTTGTACCACACATTCATATGTAATTATGACAGAGCAAAAAAACCTTTTGCAATTTATGTTAGGATTCGGTCACTTTACCAAAATGGTGTCACTACCTCTACGACCAAGTCTCATAAGCAGAGAATCTTACTGGCACGAAATATTCCATTAAAAAATACATACTAAAAAGTAATAAAGCTCATAAATGGGGAAAAGAAGAATAATTTGGAGTAGTAACAGAAGGTATATGTTTGTAAGAAGAATGTAAACTTCTCCTACACATGTATTTGACTAAAACCGAGCTTTCAGGAAAAAAAACAACAACCTGTCTTGTTCTCAGACAACAAGATTTAGTATTATGGGCTGGTTTAATCCAACAGTGAAATTAAACACTTTAAAATCAACTGGTAGACACATATTGCCTCAACTCTGCAGAAGAGCTTTACATGCAAAATTAATTAATGGGTCAATTCTTAAACTCTCTGTATCCTGTTATTTTCTGTTTTAAAACGTTATTAATTTACAATGACTTCCATGACATTAAATTTAGGTTAATATACTAATATATATTAACAAGATAATTATGTCAAAGGTTATCATCAACAGTTCATAATAAAAAGTTATGCTCAAAAATAAAACTTATTATTTATAGTTTAGACTGCATAATAAAGTATTAGCAACACAAAATGTTAATTAATTTCTAATTCTCTATTCTTTTATTTGGATTTCATGAAGGTTGATTGGACTTGATCCATCATTTTACGGAAAATTAATTATTTCAAATACATGCACCACTTTATGCAACCTGCCTGATTTGCATTGAGGAAAATTCAGCAGAAGTAATTGAGGCACAAGCAAATACTGGCACTGACTGAACTCAATTTTCATTCCAAATTTCTGCAAAATCCCAAGACACAACAATATCAGATGCAGGGGGAAAACAAACAAAAGCAATGTGTAAAGGGAACATGAAGAGAGAATATTACAAGAATCAGAGAACAAAGGGATTGCAAAACTATTTTAGTGCCATAGATGAACAGTGAGGGCTTCATTCAGGCAAGGTGGAATAAGATATCATATGGCATCCTGACAATTGATGTCTTCATTTAAATGTAAGAATTTACATTCTAATTAGAAAGAATTTACATCTTAATCAGAGGCAGCTGTATTATCTTGTTACTGTTTTTTTCAAAGGTAATGAACTAAAGTACTGCTGTGCTTTTTCAACCAGAAACTAAATAGACAGCATACAGTGTTATTTTATAGCCTACCTGCTGTAAGCTGTTATTAATATTTTCGAAGACTAAATTCCAACAAAATCTTTTAAAATAAAAATTGTACTTGACATTGCTCGAACGATATTATAAAGGCTTGTTTAAAATATTTAACCAATACCCCTTCCAACTTATATTTTTAAGTGCATGTAGTCATAAAGGTATCATTAATATGGCACCAGTGAAGCACACTTTCATTTTAGGCTTCAAGTAATACAGTAATTTTGGAAGGAAAGAAGTATTTAGAAATTTTCTTTACTAAAAAACCAGTTCCGCATGTATTTCTCCATGTTGTTCACACAATACATAAGAAAAAATCAAATAAAAGATCATTTTTGTAGCTCACGTGTAAATATACTTTCAATCGAGGCTAAATTGAAGTGTTTTAGATGCTAATTTATAGGATGAGTCCCACCAAGGAATATAGAGCTGCTTTTACAGGCATTTTTAGACTTAACGAAAGCATGGCTTAGTAGTTCAGCCTAGTTACAATTTTTTGGGCTCTTACACAATTTCAAGAGTTTTGATATCAATATATAATATACAACTGCTGTTGGGAAACTTTGGGTACACAAGAGGGCAGAAGGAAGCAAAGACTTTTTTTTCCCTATGAAGAAATTAGACATAGGAAGTCTAACCTGGGAATAGGTCTGGGAAGTTCCTGGTTTAGTTCCCAGCTCTGCGAAAACTAACTCTGGAAAAACTTTGTTTCATCACTGTTTTGGCTCTCCACATTTGTAAGACCTCTCTCTCAGCTCTATGTCCATTCAGAATGGACATATTTTTGGGGCAAGATCATTTTATTGCTACAAACTAAGCGATGTCCAGTTGAATTGGATACATCCCTAAAGAGTACTGATTTAGGATGCATGGCCTTTCATCATACTCTCTCTTCCTTTGAACTCTGGACACACTTTGTGTATTTTCATGTATCTTCGATTACAAAAATAAACAATCAAAAAAACTCAACTGGGAATCTTCCTAGAAAACTAGGTGGAAATTACTGAAAGGAAAATTAGTTCTTTTGCCACCTCAGGGGTTAAATTAATGGGCACTAGCCAGAGAGACTCACATCCTGAGATGGACAAACACACTGGCAGAATGTTTGAATCCCAATGTGCTGATAAAAGACAAAGCATTCAGCTGGATAAATGGAAAGGACCAGTTTTCAGACAAAGATTTGCCAAGCCCATCACTCTGTGGCAAAGGACAGAATAGGCAGACTTGCTGCACATTCTTCACTGGAGGCAACTTCTGCTGACCTGCACATAACTTCTTCCCAAAGATGGTCGCTCCAAAAGTGGATGGAGAATGAAGAGGCAAAGAACGCAGAGGGGTTTTTTTGGCTTACTGGTTCAGGCTACATATCAGTATTTATGACTTCCCTGTGATTACAGATCAAATTTATGTGACATCACCACTGTTTAATAAAACCAGATATGATTAAGGAAACAAGGACAGTAGAACACAAAGTAGCCTCCCCCTGTACAATAAGGAACATAATAAATACATCTCAAAAACATACTGAAAAATTTGGTTTTTCTTGATCTTTAAGGAATCCTAGAATTGTTAAGGTTGGAAAAGACCTTCAAGATCCCTGAGTCCAACCATTAACTCAGCACTGCCAAGTCCACCACTAACCACATCCCCAAGTGCCACATGGATGTGTTTTAAATACCTCCAGGGATGCTGATTCAACCACTTCCTTGGGAATCCTGTTCCAAT
This sequence comes from Mohoua ochrocephala, assembly GCA_013398855.1. NCBI lineage: Eukaryota > Metazoa > Chordata > Aves > Passeriformes > Acanthizidae > Mohoua > Mohoua ochrocephala. Next base: position 19,747 of record VZTA01025135.1, on the reverse strand, counting down.
GCTTCATAACTATTTTGGTGAAGAAATTTTTTCTAATATCAAATCTAATTCCCCCAGTGCATCTTGAGGCCGTTTCCTCTCATCCTGTCACTTGCTACTTGGGAGAAGAGACTGACACCCACCCTCATATGGTTAAGAGAGAAAAAGAGAGCCCGGAAACCCCAAACTTACTTAACTTTTGAAGACAAGCCTAAATAAAAGTTGCACACTGTATATCTTGAGAGTTAAAGCAGACCAGACTTTTTTACTCTCTGGCAGAGTTTTCAGAAAACTGCAGCTAAACAAAGCCAAGGGACTAATGAATAATTGCTCCTGGAGACCTTTACTGGTTTTCGAAGAAATTTTCAATTCCTCTTTTTAACTGTAGAGAAATATAAACCTCTACACAAGCAACCAAAACAACCTTATTCCCCAATATTTTTTAATATTTTCAAGTAATAGTACATAACATAGTATCAGGAATGGAAAGATAGCTGACAAAATTATCAGCATTATCTTCTGGTACTAGTTGGAAAACTATTTTCATTTATATAACTGCTTTATTTGCATAACTCTAATTTGTTTCCAATACCTTGTTCTAGATTAATTTTTTTCTGAAAGCCATCAGTTTCCCCTAACATCAAGTACCTCCTATATTGTATTTTTTCATTCAATTTCAAATTGTATCATCCCTTCCTAGAAATAGTGCTATTTCCCATTTAAATCTTGAAACTACTTTAAAGTTTTTACTTTCACTGTATTATAGCAATGCTTCACTGATCCTGAACTCCACTCAAACATGCAGTCAGTATAAACATATTTCAATAGTTCTTTTTCTGATATGAAGTCCTTACTGAACTCACTTCTGTTACTTAACCATCTTTTAAAATTTAATCTTACACGTATTTTACAATTTCATAATTCATCATTACCAGCCTTTTTTCCTCACCAGTATTAAACCAAGCAGACTTTGCCCTATCTGTGGTCAGTATAACAGCAAATTTTTAAATATGGACTTTTACCATGATATATATATAAGTTAACAAATGATCTGAGTATGCAAGACACTGCTTTTAAGTAAAATATAGGTTAAAATCCAATAAAAGTAGGTAGTGAAATACAATGTTTCATAGTATCTTACTGTCGTGAAGTAATCATGAAATTAAAAATGCTCTGAGATTCACAATATCAGTGATATTTTAATTTCATGTTTTCTTCTTTGGGGTGTATACTGTTACTATTATTACTCCATTTTTTACTGTTTAAAAGTAAAGTGACAATTAAAGAAAAAGCCACGTAAAGTTATTATTCAACAGCAAAATGCTGAACTTTTCAATTATGCAGTTCTATAGACTACTAAATAGTCCACTAATCTTGCAAACACATTTTTCTGGAGCAAGATTATAGATCTAGTTCCCAGGCTGTTATTATAAAAGCAGGATGTATGTAATGTGCAACATTTTGAACATGGGATTAAATCGGGGATTAATCTAGATTTACATTTAAATTAACTTCACCATCAGCAGGAGTTCTGTGGTTAACTCGGGGTGCACAGGCAGGGGGGTAGATTGAGGCCAGCTGAGAGTGAACCACTGTGACTTTTACCTTTAAGGCCAGATTTTGTGGAGAATCTCTCATTTGGTTCTGTGGTTAACTCGGGGTGCACAGGCAGGGGGGTAGATTGAGGCCAGCTGAGAGTGAACCACTGTGACTTTTACCTTTAAGGCCAGATTTTGTGGAGAATCTCTCATTTGGTTCTGTGGTTAACTCGGGGTGCACAGGCAGGGGGGTAGATTGAGGCCAGCTGAGAGTGAACCACTGTGACTTTTACCTTTAAGGCCAGATTTTGTGGAGAATCTCTCATTTGGTTTTTGGGGTCACCCATGTACCCTGCACTGTGGCCACCACGCTGGGGCTGGAATGGAGGAAACCATCACTCCAAGGGCAGCATTGGTTCCTTGAGGTTTGTACCACAGCAAAGGCTTTCAGGCTTTCCCTGCTCTGCCCTGCACTTGCACAGCCAGGGGTTTGCAGAGGAAGCGTTTCCTGGAGCCTGCATTTGTGCCTGATCAGGTTCCATGAGGTTCATCTTGAGAAAGCTCCAAGAGCCATTTCCACACAAGAATTCCCAGCCATTTCTCTGCAATTCATGCTGAAGGGAAGATTACAGAGTGAACACTCCCTCTCGATCTCCAGATATTTTGACTGTTTTTAATCAGAGGCATTGTGAGTTAGAGACAGATGAATTGTACCTGGAATATGGGACTGCTCAGGGGAAGAGAGTTGTTTTTCAATTAACCAAAATTCAAATGGAAAATGTTTTGCAGGGATTTTTCAGGGAGTGATTCAGAGTCCAGCCTAACAGCCTTTTTTTTTCTTTGGTTTTTTTTGTTTGTTTTGCTTGTTTGTTTGTTTGCTTGTAAATCCAAATGGAGATCCAAATGGAGATCAATTAACTAGGCTTTACTTTGCAGCAGGGATTAGAATATACACACACAACTCTTCAAGCCAATTGGTCCAAGCCAATTAATGTCATATTCTACTGAAAGACCACTCCAAGGAACTCAGAACATAAAATGCAAAATATTTATTTATATTACAGCTACCTGGGGAAAAAGGACAAGTAAAGTGAATTCTCCATGAAGACTGGGAGAGAGATTTCATGTGAGTTTTTTAGATCCAGAAACACATTAGGAAGTTTAGTTCCTCACCCCTGAATGTTCATGCCACCCACCTTAAATTATGATCACTGAATTTATTGATTATATATTTGTGCATTTTGGCAGTGATACAGTTTAAGAAGAGGTGAGAAGGGGTAAAATCACACAGCAGCTGATGCAAGAATGTGAAAAACAACGGAATGAAGTCGATATTAGCGAAGAAGTGGAAGGAACTGAGAGAAATGGCTTCAATGTATTATTAGAGGTGTTTTGTTTTACTTATTCCATTATTCCACATTATTAGATGCATTTGATATTTTCCCATTCTCTCACTAAGTATCTATCTACTTAATAATTAAGCTACCACTTTTTAAGTTTATCCAGGGTCTCCAACAATTTTTCAATTTATTCCACTTGATAAACTGGGTTTTTTTTTTCCTACACCTGCTTCTTCCCATTCTGTTTACACTCTTCTAAAAAATTGGCTTTGGTTTTGAATATATTTAAGTGTTCTTTTAGTTCCTATGAACGATTTAAACTCATTTTGACACACTATTGCGAACACTTAAATTTGTTGTAGCTACACTTTAATTCCTCTCTTCATTGTTTGTTAACACAATAAAACAGTGTTTGACAGAAAAGAATATGATTTAATTTACATTTACTGCTGATGTCTTCCTAATAACCACATTGTTAAGGTCCCACTTACTGCTTAGTTACTTAACATCATTTCAAGAAATGTCATGGTCCAAAGGGTGGTTTTCATGATAGAGTGAAGTTTTTCAGTGTATCTAAATATCCAGGCTGTGTCTAAAAGAAATCTGTATCAAACAGTTCGAAGTGAAAATCAAACACAAATTTGTTGTTCTCATACTAGGCTAAACATTTCTGAAAAATGAGACATATTAAAAAAGTAAAAAAAAACCTGAAAAACCAAGTGGCCACTTAAAATCTTTAAAATAAATATAAAAAATGTCAATTTAAAAAGCAGTCACACTGAGATTATACTATTATGACATGGAAAAAGAGTAACACATTCCTTGGATGAGCACTCACCATATTCTCTCTTTCCTGTGAAAAGGAAAGCAGTTTGTCAAAACCTCTGGAATGAACACTACGAAGAGGGGAGACATTCCTATTCTCCACATTGAAGAGCAATGGAATCTCAATGAAATAGCAGCAGACAGTACCCAGTCCAGGCTGGGGGCTGAGTGCTCTCAAAAAGACGTTCATGGCAAGAGCAGGGCTGCTGCCTTCTGCATTAGGCCCTTAATCTTTTCTTTGGTTGACGCAAGTAGAATCAAGATCTGCTGATTAATTCCTGCTACACCAATTAATTTAATATCTCCCAGGCTTTCTAAAGAACAATTGGCTTTGTCCTCCCTCCTCTCAGTTTAGCCTGAGGTCTTATGGGCTTTATTTTGTTGGAAATCACACTGTGGATCTGAGCAATTGCCTGTATTATTGGCAGGTTTATTTCTGCCAAGTCAAAGTGAAGAGGGTTCTGTTAAAAGTCAATGTTTTCTGACTCCCCCATGGTATTAAAGACAAAGAGGCAGGCTGAGAACAGAGCAACGTGACCGTTTTACCATGAGGAAGTTGTCCCTACAAATCGCTCAACACAGGAGCTGCACTCTTCCAAGGCAATTAGAAGTCTGGAAGCTTTGAAGACTCTGTCACTTCCAGTCTTGTATGGCAGAAGACTGAAGATTGGTTTCAAACCTGAGCTAAGAAGCATCCATCCTAACTATTGCTATGGGTTTAGTTACTTAGGAGAGCTCAAGAGAATGTTCTGGAGCCCACTGAAACGCTGGCTACAGGAATAGAAGCTGACGCTTGAATTGATCCACGGACGTTCTGCTCATTATGCGCAGTTCTGAATGGTAAATACGGCACATCGAGCTACGTGTGACCATGCTACACCTTTCGTATATCAGTACAGATATAAATGATCCTGTATTTGGACTGTTCCCTAAATTACATTCAAATGCCCAAGACCAAGTATGCTGGATGCAGAAGCACCACAATATCACTAAATTTCTACAGAATTAGTAACAAGAGGAGATGTAACTTATAAGGTACTCGTGTACACTGGAATTTTAAAATTTCCTAAATATCGCTGTGCTGTTTCATCCTTCAGTAAATGAACTGTTAGATTAATTCTTGATGTCACTGCTGAATCAGCCAAAAAAAATCTGAATCACATCTAGGTCGTGGACTCAAACAAGAATAACACTTTGGAAAGATTATATTTTTAAAATTGGTTTATATGTTCAGAATTAAGAAAGAAAAGCTTTGATTAAAAAGTTTTTAAAACAAACATAATTGAAAAAAAGCTTTTTAAAAATCATTATATGCCTCCATATTAAAATGCTTATTTAAGCTTTCCTCTGCCAGTTACTATTGTGAAAATATACAGCAGTAGTTAATAAGACAAGACTAGACTTAACTATTGGCTTTCATAATAAAACATGAAGATAAAAATGAGGCTTGGTGTAATTTATAAGAGAGAAAATGATGTACTAAAAGCAAGACACTAAATCAATTTTAAACACCAAACACAATTTATGTCTGACTTTAAAACTCATCCTCCAAACATTAATCTAGACAAAGGCCAGAAACTGAATGAGGCATAATTTGTGAAACTGATACCTTTCATCATAACCTTTAGCTGAAAAGGTCATTAGATATATTATATCTAAGTGAGCAGCTTATCCCTGCTTCATTACTGATAATTAAGGCAAGTAATATTTTCTTGACAGTAATGTGTCCAGTAAGAGATATCGTCTAGTTTGCATAAACCAGACATTAATTACCAGAGTAGTATCAGAGATAAAAAAAATTAAGTACCTGTGTAACATAATTTCATTATTTTTTCTTCATTTCCTTAAAGAATTAGCAGGCTCAGAAACATAATGAGCATATTAAGAAATCCATTTTCAAGCATTTATTAAAATCCTTATTACACATTACACAAATATATTTTTGCACTTACACAAACAGAAATGAAGGCATCTTGAAATACACACATTATTTAGATATTTTGTCATCTTGCTTTACAGAGCAACATTCAGTGGTGAAGTGCAGTTATCAAATAACAGGTTCATATTTGGACTTCATTTCAAATGTTATGGCTTTCATATAGATGCAATCACAAATGAGTCCAAGACCTCTGATCTGCAACTTCAACTCGTGTAAAGGCTGTTTCACCTCATTTGCATAAATGATAGTTTTGCTGCTACACAGAACAGCCTATGGATCAAGTATCCATGAGAGAATGACAACGTTGCCCCTTAGATCACTATCTGTTGAACAGTTTTCATTTCTCAGTAGAAACGACTCTCAACGTTTTTAAAAGCTATAATGCACAGTGTTTAACAAATAGAAGAAAGAAAGATTAATTACCTGTAATGGTTCACTCTCAAGGTATGTTATCTACCAAACTGCACTCTGTGAAAAACTAGACAAATGTTATCCAGAGAGATTTTACCCCTTAGTCATAACACAATCCATAAATGCTGCTGTCACCGCATGCCCTGCAGAAGCCATAAAAGTGGTACCTTATCCTTTTCTCCCTTGAATTGCTCTTCCCATGAGCATTTGCATTGTGGGAGCTTCAAGCAGCATTTCTCACAAAGCATCATTAATTTAGAAGAGAGTCCAAGGGTCCCTTGTTGGACAGGAACTGTTATCATAAAGCCTGCTCCCTGCCAGACGGAGAGAAGCTATGTGGTGGTCTCAAAAGAACATTCCCTGGACTTTCTAGGGAAAAGATACCCCATGATCAAAGGTACAAAGAAGATGGGTGGGAAGGAACAGGAGAAAAGCAGTCACAGATATGGATATCAACTGTGATTCCCTGGAGCTTGAATGGACATATTCAGAACCAGCCAGAGGAGCACTTCTGATGTTATGTGCGCACACTATTCTGAAACAGTTAATGCATTAAGTTGACTGACAATGTGTTATCACCATGATCATTTGTCAGACACAGACCTAAAATACTGGAAAGTTAATTGAAAGATCTGTTTTGTGATAACCACCTAATGAGAAATCAGCATGAATGCTAAATTAAGGCAAAATGGGTGAATATCTGGAAAAGACCAAGAAATCTTTCAGCAGTAATTCAAACTATTAAAATTCTGATCTAGTCTATTTTTGAAATTTGTGCTATGAAAAATGACCATTTTGCATCAGGACACAAAATCATTACTTGAGTTAAAGGAAATGTAAGGAAAGTGAGGGTAGGATAATGACCAGGCCTGTATATGCTGACCCCCTCACCCCTGAGGCAGGACCCTTTGCAGTTGTAATGAATGTTTCTTCCTCCTTCCCGAGGGCAAAGACCAAAAAATAGTAGTGAGATAAAGCTGTGTGAACTTGCTGGGCACTTGTGAGTTGCAGCTCCGTGCTGCAGCTCCGTATTTATGTGAGACCACGTGCCGTAACAGCCACAGCATCATGAAGGCACGGAAAGCCGTAAATCTCAGTCTCTGGGAGTACCAGTCGGTGTCTCCTATGGTTCAGATTCTGGGCACAGCCTAATTAAAGGTCCAACAGAAAAGTAACCAAAGTGATTTTATTTAAAGAGGAAATTCACTTAACCTGGAAATTATTGTCACTTCAAGCCAAAATAAACCTATCGATGCTCTCGCTGAAAATTGGCTACATTCACCTGTGCAATCCCGCCAGACTTTCTTGAGACAGCAGTATCCAAAATTGCATCTTCCATGTCAGATGGCCGGAATATTTCTGCCTTTTCTTTTGGATCAATACTTAGTCATGGCCTGGTCACCTGTGGGCCACAGGCACAAACCACCACAGGGAGTGACCACTGAACAGCAGGAACTGAAACAAAGCCCACACCGCTATTTGCTCTAACATTTAACACCTCAAAGAACTTTAACATCCCAAGGACCAGAAATCAAAACAGAAGTGACCACAAATGTTAATATGCTATTTTAACATCTCCTTTGATGGAAAATGTCCTCATTCTTTCCAGTTTCTTGGGTAAAACAAGTGACAGCAATCATTGGCACCTGGCAGATATAACAACTGATGTTACTTTTACTCTAAATATCCTGAATTCAGGCCTGAAGAAGTTGCTGATTAGCCTACAGACTCTTTCTAAATTAGAACTCTTATTCTTTAACATGAGAACAGTACTGCTGAGTTAGTGACATGTAAAACATTGCTCATTGGTGTCAGTATTTGCAGGATTATGGCATATGATACTGCAGATGGCTATTTATTTACAAAGTGTAGCACTGTTTCAGTAATGAATTATTCATATGTGGCATAATATTGACAAAAATCTCTTGCACGTACATCCTGAAACATTTGCTGTTTTCAGTGCTATTACAAATAATGACTTCATCCATCTGGTTTTACTCTGCATTTTGGTTAAAAAATGATCTGAGTAAAAACATAAACCAATCTTTTTTAGACCATTCAGAGAATCAGGATGCTTTAATGGGTAATCACATAAAAAATTATTAATATCTGCTATAAACCAGCAAAGGAATTGTTTTCCTAACTGTTATTTCCCATTTTGCAACAGATAAGTTTTCATAGAGTGAATTTCTAATCTTTGACTTTACAAGTTCTGGCTGTAATTTGATTGTGGGATCTGTATTTTCCTTTTTGATAGAAGAGTGCAACTGAGGTCCAAATCACGAAGCTGAAATAAATCATTCCACTTATAAACAAAGTTACTTAAATCTTTTCAAAAGACAGAGAACTACAAAAAATACAAAGTCTCGGTTTTCTGTCCAATTGAATATACACCGAATATACAACATACGGTGAAATGCATTTTTGTATGAATTTCATTGTGAACATTGATTAACCTCTCCTGAGTAAATTTTATCACTGTCATTGAGATAAAAGTGCAAACATAAGTAATTTTCACTTAAAAATCAAGTCCACAAGAAACTGCAAATTGTAAACTGACTCTGGAAAAGTTCTGAATCTGGTCTGCTTAATGAAATAAATAAATTTTTTGTAATGTATACAGATTGTTCATTTTTTAACCTGATAATGTGTTTAATGTGATAATTTCATGTCATTCCAGTAGACAGAGTAACTTGTTATTTTTACTAATATTTCATTGTTCCTACTTTCCATCTATTATTTTTTAATTTGGCAGTTACTATGACACTTATTTTTCTAAGAGTGTCAGTAATAGACATAATTGGAATATTTTTTCAAATAAGAAATGTAATGCCAGAAACTTCGAGAACCTCACTGTAGATTAAAGGTGTAAACTTATGCTGACAACTCTTCCTAATAAGTCTTTGCTTTTCACAACTCGCCTCAGTTTAAGAGGAAAAAATTAGCATTTAGTGCCTAAAATGCTACCACTACATCTTCAGCCTCTCAAATCTGAATTCAGAAAGGGCAAAATCCAAATTTAATTTATTAACAAAGCGGGGAAAAAGCTCCCAAATCCAGTCACTGTTGGCAGTTATAAAACTAAATCTGCAGTTGCATAATTATTTCAGTGCTAATTTGACTGGAAAGTAGATTGAACTACTCTGGATGACTGTACAAAGAATGACAAGAGACGGAATCAGATTTTGTTTTTAAAAGTATTGTAAGAAAGGCCCATTACTTTTCTCTCTCTATTGTTCAGTTAAAACATTAGGCTTAAGATGTGTTTTGAACACTTGGGAACAATGTACAGACTCCTTGAGGATGTTTAGAGTGGGTTTCTTCCAACAGTACGAGCATGAATGTGTACTCCTTGTGTCCCACACTTTCCCCTGTGACAGATATGGAGCAGAAGAGGGACCACTACAAACCCGACAGCTTTTCAGCAGTTTTAGGCCATGTACTTGAAAACCGCATTTTTATTTTAGGTTTTGACAAATGGAAAAATCATGTTTAAAATTCTGACATCAAAACCTGCAATTTCATGCTTCATCTATACAACATCCCTTTAGATGTAAATACACATGAAAGTAAACACCATTTAAAATTTTTCCGCTTAAGTTCAGCATTTTCTCACATTAATTATCTAGAGAAAAAAAATCCAGGCAAATATTGCAATAGCTCTTTAAAAATGAAGGACTTTGGACCTACATTCCATATCCACAGTATTCACTACACACTTGTAGCTTTGTCATCTACATTACCTTATTATGTATTTCTTCTTCTTAGGCACACAAAATTTTAACAAATAGCAATATTACATTAAAACATCAAAGCAGCTAAACTTCTTAATTTACAACAGTGACTGATACCAACCTGGAACACATCCTGACAAGGAGCCTGTCTGACCTGCGAAACTAATTTCCTTGGTGCAGCATTCAAAAATGAATTTGTGTCAAACGAAAAGCAAAATTATTCCCGAGTAATACAAATTCTTACTATATTTCAGCATTTTTAACAGTTTCTGAAACACTGCTCCAAAAAACCAAAAATTGTTTTTAACTGTGCTAGCAAGTACAGCTGATAAGGTGAATGAATAAACAAAAGATAAATCAAATAAATAAAGTTTGGTTATCTGATTTAGTGAAGATGCACACAAGATGATAAAGCAAGACTTCGTGAATATCATGAACATTTTCCTATTTAAATTTTTCACACAACTTAACTTCAAATTTTGCATTTCAATAACAGGTTACAAAGGTCTAACTAACAGCATTTTTACTCCTGCTCCTATGATCAGAATCTTATTTCAGGAAAGTCAGAAATCTCCCTTCAATTATAGAAGAAAAT
>VZTA01025126.1:238720-249040 GCA_013398855.1 Mohoua ochrocephala | reverse complement strand
CTCCCTCCGCCTCCTGCGGCTCAGGGTGGCCGCCGGGTCGCGGGACGCGCCGCGCCGTCCCCGCCTGTTGGACCGGCCGCCGCCGTCCTTCTCCGTCATCAGCCCGGTGCAGGAGCGGGACCTGCTGTGCGGCCCTGGCCGCCGCCCCGCCGGCGAAGAGCGGGGGGAGCGCCCGGCGGAGGTGAGTCCCGGGGCGAGGGGGCGGCCCCGGGTAGCGGCCCAGCCATCACAGCGCACCCCCGCCTATCCTGCAGGTGCCCCGCGCGGAGAGGCGGCCCCCGGCGAGGCTCTCGGCGGAGCAGGAGGCGGTGTTGGGCGCCGTGAGGAGCGGGAAGAGCATCTTCTTTACCGGCTCTGCAGGTGAGGGGCCCTGGAGACTCTCATCTGCTTCCCCGGGGAAGGTCCTGGCCATTGACCTGTTGCTTCTCCCTCGAAGGGACTGGGAAGTCGTTCCTTCTGAAGAAGATCGTGGGCTCCCTCCCTCCGAACATCACCTACGCTACAGCCAGCACGGGAGTGGCGGCTTGTCACATCGGCGGCACTACTCTCCACGCCTTTGCAGGTGATGGCCTGCCCGACAGCAAGGGGCTGGGAGCTCTCACTCCCTTCCCAAAGAATCAGGAGCATCCTAAAGCATTGCTTTTTTCTCCTCTGACAGGGATCGGCTCTGGGAAGGCACCGCTGGAACAGTGCATTCAGCTGGCAGAGAGGCCGGGGGTGCGCCAGCACTGGCTGGCCTGCCAGCACTTAATTATCGATGAGATCTCAATGGTGGATGGCAAGTTCTTTGACAAGCTGGAGGCAGTGGCAAGGTGAGCAGTTTGTTGAGTCAAACAAATAGCAGAAATGAACTTCCCTTAACTTTCAGGCTGCTTCCTTTCTTTAGTTTTGTGAATGAATACAGATCAGCTGCTGGTACAGGACTGTAAGGAAGCATGAAATCATAGCATCTGGGCCGATCTTTACTATGAAATAGGTTTTGGTCATGTCCCCTCCTCACTCACAGCTGTGGCTGTTTGGGTTTTTCTCTCCATCTCCTGGGCTAAGTGTTGTCCATAGAGCTGAGTCCAGAATATACAGCTGTGCCCAGAAGGTTTCTCTTGAAGAGAGAAGTAGCCGTAGTATAACAGCCAAGATATAGAACCAAGACTGGTAATGACCTCTGGGATAGGTAAGCAAAGCAAATTCAGTGTCTTGTACGAGCATTGCTTAATTATTTGAGCTCTTCTGAGACAGCTGGGGATAAACATCTTTCACTGCACGTGGTCTATGTTTGAATATACTGACAGATTAAGAAGTAACTTCTGGGACCTGACTATGTCCGGGTTCTGGAGGATGTTCAAAACTTTTCTTCCATCCCTTTCAGGGCAGTCAGAAAACGGGATGAGCCTTTTGGAGGAATTCAGCTAATTATCTGTGGAGACTTCTTACAGCTACCCCCAGTCTGTAAGGCTAATGAAGAAACCAAGTTCTGCTTCCAGGTACAAAACTGTTCCTAAACTCATTCTCATACTTCACGTCTGCCTCTTTCTTAACAAGAGAATGATTTTTCCAGGCAAAAAGCTGGAGGAAATGCATCCACATAAACATGGAGCTGACTGAAGTGCGGAGACAGACTGACAAGACCTTTGTCTCTCTCCTGAGTGCAATCCGTTTAGGCAGGTGAGGAGAAACTCATCTCTCTTTGTCATCCCTGCTCCCCACTGATGGAGCAGAGGAAAGAGCAGTTTGTCACTTTTCTGTGCTCTATCAGGAATGTGTAGCTGTGGGCAAAAGCTATAAATGTTTCAGTTAACGTGGACAGGTTTCATATATGCTGCTCTGGTAAGGAAGGACACTTCCTAGGGTCCCTCTGCAACTTCTGTGAATTAATTCAAAGGATCCTGAGCTGGCAGTGGCCACGGCAGGGCTGGGGCACACACTGGCTCTGCTCTCTGATTTTATGCAGGTATCTTTCTCTGTCCTCTCTGGAAGCCTGCAGCTTGCACAGACTGATCCAGCTGCTGCTCAAACCCGTTCCTGATCACTTTAAAAAATAATTCCTCTTTCCTGCCTACCAGGTGCACAGAGGAGGTTACCAGACAGCTGATGCAGACGGCCGCTCACAGGTCTGAGCGTGACGGGATCCTGGCTACGCGGCTCTGCACCCATAAAGATGATGTAGAAATAACCAACGAGAGACGCTTGCACCAGCTACCAGGTGAGCTCTGTGGGGAAACTGCTGGCTTTGGGGCTGAGCTCTGCGTGGATGCAACGGGGGTACTGGGGTGTCAGGTGGAACTAGTGTTCTGTCATGCACAGCAGCACCAGTCCAAGCTCTGTGTGTTGGAGTTGAGCTGTCTGGGGCAAAACTCCACAGTTTTTTGTTTAAAAATCCACAATGTCACTATTTAGTTTGTAATAGAGAGCAAGGTCATTGCTTGCTGTGAGGTAAGGGTGGGTAATTTATTGCCTCCACACCGCTGCTTTTTCTTTCTACAGCATCTTAGAAAGGTCATGCTCTCTCCAGCCATGACTTGATTAAGGGCTATTTAATTTTTTGCCTCTCTTGCTGGCCCTTGGATTCTTCCTTGCTCTGCTTTGGAGATCTGGTGTTGGCAGTGAGTGAAACCGCTCAAAATGCTGTCTGCTCAGTTCTTATTTACTGCTGACCTTTGATTCCTGTGCCTTCTCATGCTCTGGAAGTTCTATAGGAAAGAGAGGCAATAGTGAGCTCTCTCTTGTTAGATGTGACAAAGTTTGTGTGAGGATGTCCTAGCAGCAGAGCAAAATGGATATTAAAAGAGGAATTGCTGCTAGAAATAAATGCTGAACCTCCTGAAATGCTGTGTAGAATATGTTCAAGGGTTGCAAATTCTGTCTTTCTTTCCTTAACAGGAGAAGTGCACGTGTTTGAGGCTTTGGACAGTGACCCAATGCTAGTGAAGTTAATTGATGCTCAGTGTCCTGTGGGTGGTAGAGTTGAGCTAAAGCTCGGAGCTCAGGTACGTGTGTGTACATACATGTGTGATAGACCAGATGGAATGGCATAAGAAAAATAAAGGAATATCAGAGAAATGTATAGGGTAGATAACATATAGAATGCAAATTCAATGTAGAATGGCTATGCCAGGCCAACAGAAGACTCTATCCCAATCTTTGTGTCTTTTCTGCTTAGAATCTTACCCAGACAGAGGATGAGTACAGGCCCATGTCTTGGGGACAGTGGTGATTGCTGTGACTTTGACAGACATGTGCAACCAAGTTTAGAAGCTTTCCAGTAGCAGAGAGCACAAGCAGTCCTTGCCTGCAGTCTTAGCTCCAGGTACAGCAGGCCTCCCCACCTGTAAAGGTATGGCACAGCTTGCCACGTTTGCTGGACTGGGCACCTCACTCCGAGCTAGGGCTGTCAGAGTGGAAAGGATGGAGGATTGTACTTAGTAGTAGCACTGTTTGCTTTGGAAACTTGTTCCTTAGTTGTTCCCAGAATCTATATATGCATAGGCTGGTTGGTGCCTGGGGAAGGGGAAACTGCTCCCTGGATCTGAGCTCACAGCTGTGGACAGAAATAGCTCAAGTAAAGTGTTCAGTGCTGTAAAATGATGTAGTTAGGAATCCTAGGAGGGAAAGGCTGTGAAACAATTTCAATCAAATTGGAGATGGTGCTGCAATAGGCAGGATAGGATGATTTGGCCAAATCAGCCTGATGTGCTTATGCTTCCTGGCAAGAAGTTTAGCTGCAGGTGGCTGAACAGGCTGTAGAACCAGTGCATTAAAGATTTTTCTTTTTTGCTGTAGGTGATGTTAGCAAAGAATTTGGATGTGTCTCAAGGGCTGGTGAATGGGGCACGAGGCGTTGTTGTAGGGTTTGAAAGTGAACAGAAGGGTGAGTAAGCCTTTTGATCTTTTGTTGAAGGAAGTGGGAAAATAACAAAACAGTTCGTCATTGGTGGCTGATGACTTCTTAATTTTGTTTACAGCTTGGTAATAATTTGAGGGAAGGCAGGGAGATCTCTGCAAGCTTGGGGCTCTCACAAGCTGTGATGTCATGCACTGCATCAGCTGGAGCTATCTGTAGGCCTCTTGTGTTCTCTTCTCTGTATTCTGTATGTAAATGTTTATGCTCAATTGAATTTCCTGTTTGTTCTGTTGAAGCAAGTTTTGATGGATTTTTTGGTTGTTTTTCTCAAAGAATAATGTTCTGCTACCTGCAAAATGTATTTTTCTCTGCATCTCAACTGATAAAATACCTGACTTCAATTCTCCTGCTTAAGTAGGTGTCAAATATCATTTTGGGACATGCTATTCACTGTGGATTTAGGTTTGGTTTAGGCAGGAAAAAAAGGTGTTCTTAAGCTGCTGACGTCCTGGCTGTTGAGTGTCAGGAATATATCCCTGTTTCTTTCCTGCTCCCATTCCTACAGGGCTGCCTAAGGTGAGGTTTCTCTGTGGGGTCACACAGCTCATAAAAATGGAGAAATGGGTCTTCAAAGGACCATCAGGAGTTCATCTGAGTCGTCAGCAATTGCCTTTAAAATTGGCATGGGCCATTTCCATTCACAAGAGTCAGGTGGGTGTTGTTGTACAACTGTCTATAGACTCTACACCATTATAAACCTTATTTCCTGGGTGAGCTTGCATTGCTGGTGAAACAGGAGGGAAAGCTGAAAGGCCCTTGTTGGTGGGGAGCTCTAGAATACGTGTGTAGCTGCACAGAGACAGCATCTCTTCTGCTTGTGATGCTTGCCTGTAGGGTCACAGATGGGCTGTCAGTACTACTGGAGTTTCCATTAGGGCACTGCCATCTGCAGAATTGGTGTTGGACTATAAAGCAGCATTATTTACCACTGTGGGCTGGTGAGGGTAGTGTTTCCCTGAGAGTCATCAGCATTAGGGACCCTGAGCTCTGCAATGTAGCTGAGGGAGCTGCTGGAGCCACAGCTGTGCTCTTTGGGCTGGACTCGCCCTTTGGAGGTGTGCAGTGGGGATTTTTTCAATGTAACAGTGTAATGTTTTCAAAGTTCCTTCCTTTCCAGAAGATTTCATGATAAGTACTGGTCTTGGAGACCTGTGAGTTTGTTCCCATGCCACAGTTTAAACCAGGCCATGCTGTAAGTTCTGCTGCACCTGGGACAACCCATGAGACAGGGCTGGCCAGGCCTTACCCAAACTTTCTCTCAGGTCTGCCTGAGGACTGCTTGAGAATGGTGCCTGCTCCACTTAACTACTAGGAGTGCAACCAGCAGGATTTCTTTCTCTGCAGTGTTGATTAGATGGATTTATGGAGTTTCACACAATAAGAGGCTCAGTGGAGTTAGTGGAGCCTACTATCTACTAGCAATTTCCTGACAGGGGAAAACTGCCTTTGCTTTCTACTGATTCCCTTTTTTTAAATCAAAACCTTATACCAAAGATGGTACCTCGGACAGACTCACAGGACAGGTTAGTGTTGGTACAGCACAATGTTCTTGTTTGTTTGCTCTGTAACAAAGCTCTCTGTACCTTTGATAGGGCATGTCTTTAGACTGTGTGGAAATCTCCCTGTCTCGTGTCTTTGAAAGTGGGCAGGCTTATGTAGCCCTCTCCCGAGCCCGAAGCCTTGCAGGTCTCCGTGTTCTGGATTTTGACCCAAAAGTAGTGAGAGCTGATCCTGCTGTGCTGCAGTTCTACAGACAGCTGAGACGTCATCAGCTTCTAACCCAGGTAAAGGAAAATCTCACACTAGCAAAGCCTGCCTTGTGCAACCAGGATAGACATGTTGGCAGCAAGATGTTTCTTTTTCTTCCTAAGCAAGATCAACACTTGTAGTGGCAGGAGAGATGAAACTGCAGGGAGGGCACGTGGCCGGTCAGCTCTTGGTGACAAAATATCTACTGTAGTGTTGGGGTTGTGTAACACTTGCTGGCCCTCTGGGTAAAAGGATGGGTTGGGATTCTTTGATCCTCCTCTTGCAGTAAGGAATGAAGGAGAAGTGGGCACAAAAGAAATTTATTGTATTTTTTTCTTCTTTCTCCCCAAAGGATTCACTACACACCCATTCCAATGCTGATGAGAAAGAGAACAGGAAATGCAACTGAGAATGCTCTTCTGGTTTCTGTGAGGCATCAGCACAGACGGCTGAGATGCAGTAATGTTGTTGCTGTGTATATTTGATAACACAGACAAAGTCAAAGGAAATTATTTAGATGTTTGCTTCATTCAGCTGACTCTGGATATGTAGAACTATCCCCATCTCACGCCTCTGGAATTTGGAAGGCTTCTGCAGACCCTTTCTGAGCCCACAGCCTCAAGTGCTCCTGTGTCACAGATGCAACTCTATCAAGCAAAATGACTGAACAAGGATGTGCCTGAGGGACATTTCTACAGTTTTATCCTGTCTGAGGGACCTTCCTACAGTTCTTTCCTGGCTGCTAATTGTGTTTCATTCTCTGCACATATAGACTGAAACCTCTGTGCCTTTCTTCAAGTATACCACTGTTGAGAGATGGAAAGTGTGTGTCCCCTTTGCTCGAATGGATTGTTCACAGGAGCTGCTGACACAATGGAAAGCAGCGCTAAATATGTGGAATACTTGATTCTCCTGCAAAAGAAGAGCTGTTCTTGCTGCCTGACACCAGGAGGCTTTGCATAACTTCTTCCACAAGCAGAACTGTCAGAGCTGCACATCGCCTGTTATGCTGATACATAGCATTTTTATTAGTCTGTTGCATACAGTAAGATGGGATTTTTTTTTTTTAACCTTTTGAGATGAGCTGGCACTACTTAAAAATAGGAGGAAGTCCTACATCTTATACCCATTATTATGGAACTATAAGAACTGTGAAGATTCATTACCCCATGAGCAAGAAGGGGGTGAGAGGAGATGGGTGCTGGTGGGACCCCCTCTTGTTTAAACACACGAGGCTCCCATTCAGATGGGAGTTTCTCCTGGAAAAAATGTGTCTGACTAATAAGGTGGAACTCGAGTGTGCAATAGAGAATAATGGTTAAGGACATGTGAAGTGAGCTATAACTTCACTTGTTTCAGCAAAAGCAGAGATGAGCAGAATATACTGTCTTCTTAATAAAGGAGAAGCTTTGGTCTTTGTATTTTAGCACTTTGCTTAAAGCTAAAGTAACTTGTGTATTTTAAAATGTTTTACATCTGGGAATAACATAAAATAACATCCAGCTGGAACATGTCTCTTGCAGGAGAATGTCTCTAAAAAAGCCTCTGCAGTTGTAAGCAAGTTGAAGGCCATTTCTTGGCAGCTGCTCTCCTTAAAGCCAAGAAAGGATGTTGACTAGCCAGTGGTTAACATAACAGAAAACAGACTTTGATAAGGTTTTAAAATGTATTTTAAGTGTATTTTTTAGTGGGTTTTCTGTTTTGTTGGTTGTTGTGTTTTTTTTTTTTTTTTCTGGGCTTGAGAAGGTAGAGTCTTGGAGGAAGCAATAGTCTAAGACAGAAGTGTGACTGTTTTTCAGAGAGGTTCTTAATGTATCAGCACGTTGTTTCTTCAAAGAAGTTTGGTGGGGAGTGGATGAAAGTACCTGGAGGTGGAGCTGGAGCCTATGGAAGGCAAGTCCCAAACTCTGTGCTTGGCCAGGGGGCTGGTTTCAGTCAGCACTCTTGTGGGTTTTTAAAGATGGGGATGCTGCAGTATGAGGGCGGTGGGTTGCATTGGAGGTTTAAGCGTGGAATCCGAAATGCCCAGGATGTTAAAGTGAGTTTTACTGTTGGGGTAGACAGCTACGAAGAATATGCCAGGCAAGTCCAGTCATACACAATACATTGATTTATTGACTGATTATGTAAGAGCAATGAGATAATGCAGGTTCAAATCCTTTAATACCTCTTAAAAAGTTCCTGTACCCCTGTAATTGCAAGGTAATTTAGAGTGTAAGAGAGGTGATTATGTACAATGCAAATAAACTTTTAATTGTGATCTTGTGAAGCAACTCACTTAACTGCAGCTTTCATGGATTTAGGGACTGAAATCTTTCCGGTTGTATGGGGGAGGATGGGTTGGTGCCAGTTTGAGATAAAATGCTAAACAGAACTTAAAGATGAAAAGGTTAATCAATATTTCATTTAGTATTAAATCTACATGAAATATTGTGGATGCCTTCTCAGTGATGGAACTGTGGGAGTAGAACAGCCATGGCTTTTGAAGGGCTGGCTGGTTTTGAGGCCAAAAGGTGTCCATCTGTGTAAATTTTGGATGTTTTCACTTCCAGCTAAAGCAGATATAGCAATGGGTGCTGAGTTTGATGGCTGCTATTTAAATCCTAAAAGAAGCAGTCAGGACAAATCTGAGCTGTCAGGCTCTCTCATAGCTTCCCTTTGGTCGGGATTATGATGAGGCCTTTTTTTTAATAGAATAATGCTTCCCTATTACCTGAGCTAAAAATCTTGTAGTACAGTAAATATCCCATAACATGTTAATTTTCCTTGCAGAGGTACTTTCTAGAGCTAGAACTCATTACATCACCATGGGATTTAAAAAAAAAACCACCACAACTTTTTATTGTGGTGATTGTACTGGAAGAATAGAGCTGCTCCTCCTCCTCTCTTCTCTAGTCAGCCAAATGAAGAATCTGAAGACTGAGCGGTTTTTTACATGAGGCTGCTCGAGGCCATCTTCAGAACGTCTGGTGCTGCCATTGCTTCCACCTGCTGAGACGAGGGGGGCTCAGGGGCTGCTTTTTGCAGGGACAGTTCCCGTGGAGTTGTCAGAGCAAGCACCTGTGCCATCCTCAGCTGCACAGCCGAGAGCTCGTGCTTCCCCCCTGCCCTGTGCGGGTCCTCTCCACAGGCTCTGCTCCTTCAGGGACAGTCTGCACCACCATGGTCTCTCTGGGACCTGGAGCATCTCCTCCCCTCCAACCTGGGTGCTCCAAGGGTTTCCTCACACCCCACAGTTTCCCCCTCAGTCTGTTGTTCCAGAGGCTCTGCTGTGCTGGCACTGCCTGGAACTGGCCAGGCGCCCTTCGAAGTGCCCTACTACCCTCCTCTGCAGCAGTGTGAGGCTGGATATCTATCCTGGGATGAGAGGAAAGGCTGGAGGCACTCTGGTGAGGGGAGAGGCAGGAGCTGGCCCCTGGTGCAGCCAGAGCCCAGGTGAAAGGACAGGCTCCATGAGGGCACTCGGCTGTGCAGCGATGGCTGCATCCCATCCCTGTGGAAAAAGAGGCTTCCATTACTGTACTCCCATAAATATGGGGAATGAATATTGTCTCTCTTCACAAACTGAAGGCAAAACATTTAAACATCTGCCTTAACTGCAGCTATCATTAAGTGAATTAAACTAAGAGTTTGATTCATAATTGGTATTTCTGTTACCACAAAGTACAGCCATTCTCTTTTCAAATACAGTAAACCATTAGAAACTGCTTTATACCAGCTAAAGCTCCGTAATACATTTATGTGTTATTGGAAGCATAATTCACAAACAGAGTGTTATTAAAACCTTACCAGCTTCCAGTTTAAATCTTTGTACGGTGATTTAACACCCTTCCTGTTCTTTATGTGACATTTTCATTACAATTAAACATGAATGTGTCCTCACAGCCTGTGCCCACAAGTCCTGTGAGCACAGGAAAGGCAGCAATAGTCCTGTAGATCTCGGATGCTGTAATAAGATTGTGCCCAGGAATTAGACCTTCATAACCAGAATTGCTCTGAATAGATCAAAAAAATGCTACTCTTTAGTAATGGAAATATAGTACATTATTGGTTGTGCTATGAATGCTAATAATGTCATTTTTCTTGCAGATATTACAAGTTTCTCATTTTATATTAGGCCGCTCTGTGACATGTAATTGTCTTCTGCTGTTAAATCTAAGCACTTCTGTTATTAGCATGAGAAAAGACCTGAATTGCTAGAGATTGCATTTAGATGTGTAAAATTTCTATTTTGCTGTTTCCTATATGATTATTTTATGCTTGTTTCTATTACAAATCATACGATGTTGGATGGAATATTTTAGCTGAGCTACTGACTAGTATATAATTTATGAAATCTAGTTACAGAGGCAAAATAAGTTGATAAGTCTAGGAGTAGTTTTTCACTTACAATTATTGAATACTACACTATCTGGATTTTTCTTCTTTTAAATTTGTTATGGTGTTGATACAGGGGGCTGTCAGATGTGACAAAGAACATGAGAGCCCTTCTGGGGTGGCAGATGGGTAGGCACCAACAGCTTTCTAACTGGTATCATGTGCGGGCAACTGGGTTCCAAGGTAACACATGTTTTTACTAAATTGTTTATTACAATATTTCTGCAATGAGAGCTATGATAAAGATGCCTCTGACAGAAATTTGTTTAAGATTTTTAATTACGATTTTTTTTTTT
>VZTA01025126.1:189964-238692 GCA_013398855.1 Mohoua ochrocephala | reverse complement strand
TTTTTCTCAAAATATATGTTTTTTGTCAACAAGTAGGTGAATGTGTACACAAACCACACCTTCCATCTACTCTTCTTAAGCCACTGGGCTATCTATATATCAGTTTTCTGTAGGACACTTTTTTCCCCCCCAAATTATTATAAATACCCTGAGAATTACAGGGGGATTTGCACAGACTTTCAGTTGGAGGTTAGGAGTTGGTCCAGGTCCTTGACGATTCTGAATCCCATTTTGTTTATTGAAAGATCTGTGATTCCCTCTAAACAAATATCAAGTTAGAGAGGGTATAACATATTTGTAGACAGTGCTAGACATTAAAGTAAAAAATAAGTAAAACTTATTAAGGTTGTTCCAGTAGCTAATAATTCACAAAAGTGAGGCATCACATATCTTCTAGTATTTCCAAGTGAAGGCTGGACAGACTTACTGAATGTAATAAATCAAATATGGAAAACGTTTATGTGAATTAATGAGAATAACTTGGATTAAACCCCAGCTTTTACAGCTTTCATCTGGGAAGAGAGTATGTAGTGATCAGCCTGTTTTTAAGTTCTTCCATAAACATATTCCAGGTAAGTTGCCTTTGTGTTGCATTAATAGGACACCTTGTAATAAAATATTTGACCAAACTAACACCCGGCACTTTCAACTGACACTTGGCAATACAAAGGAAATTTTAAAAACAGATCTTGAATCTTGAGCAATGAGCTAGTAATTAATTGCCAGAATGTCACTGCATAATGCAGAGGGATGCTACCAGATGTAATGTAGTAATAAAGAAGGAAGCTTTGAAATTGTTTGGGTTTTACCTGCTTTCTCTCCAGATCAGAGAGACCTTGCAATAACCTCAGCCCTTTTACTTGTGATGGTAGTAAGCTATGGCTATTTTAACATAAAATCCCCACTTAAAATAGAACACATCAGCTGATTCAGTCAGGTCAAAATGACAAACTTTCATAAAAATGTTGTCCCTTTGTCTTCATTAGCCATAATTATTGCTGTCAGTTAAACTTTGGGACAAATGGACTACATGTCTTCCTTTTGTTTTAAAAATAAAGGATAAAGATGGCTCTGTAGAAACAATTTTAAGTTCATGTTAGAGATACAGTAATATTTTTGACAGATTGCTGTAAAGTCTTGTGCACTCTCAGATCTCAAAAAAGTACAAAGCCAAGAAAAATGTTTGTGATGACCTATGTATTTTAACAGAAATAATGTCAAAAGAAATTATAATCAGGTATTGACACTTGTCCTGAAAGTGTCAAGGCCTCCATAAAATATAATACCTCAGAAAAATCAGGCAAAAAGTCCTAAGTGTAATATTCATTCAATTACTCTGTAAGGTATAGATCATCCTGCACTGCTCAGTTTTGGGATCAGGACCCTAATCTGAGAAAGAAGTATCAGCCCCTTAACAACCTTCACTATGAATTTCATGAGATGTTCTTAAAAAAAAAAAGGAGGAAAACTCCCCCAACCAAACAGAAAAAGCCCAACCCCTCCAAAAAACATTTCTGGCCATCAGTGTGACACAAGAGGAGTTTCACTGTCAGTAGAAATTAGGGCTAGAGGGAAGCTCAAGCACGAAGCCTGCGCTTGATACTGCTTTTCCTGCCGCAGAAGGAGGCGTCAGTGAAGAAAAGTGTTCAGCACTGTACCAAGCTGTAACAGCTCCAAGCAGGGCGCTGGGAGTGAGATATCAAGCTAAGGTGAAAGCTATGCCAAAAACTGAAGATGAAGAGGGCACATGGCATCTGACTAATTCTGTTTAGAGTCAGAAAAACTGAATCATTAGGAATATGTCCAGCTCAAGGTGTGCAGGAGAAGTAAATTTAGAATAGTTACCAAGTATTTTTCCAGATTCAATAACGCCTATGGGCCTTTGGGATAGATTAAAGAGATCCAGTATGGTCCAAGAGTGTCTGAAAGAGCACAAGATCATCCTTTAGCACCTTCGGTGTCACTGTGGGAGGGCCCGAAGCATAATTATAGAGGTGATGATGCTGAGGAAGGAGGGATAGGAGCAGCACCCAGGCAAGGCCGTGCACAGAAGGGAGATCAGCTCAAATTAAAAATGAAGTGCTGGTTATGTTCTCTGCTGCAGAGGAGTTTGTCAGTTCACCTTGGGGGACAGGCTGCTCAGAAGCCATTAGGAAGCATTTTGGTAAAGTTAGGGTTGGGGGCCGACAGATGACTACAGCAACCCTTGCTCGGTGCATCCCAGTCCAATGAGGAGACAGCAAGGTGCTCCCAAAAGAAGTCGTGGCCAAGGGCAGATACACTGCACATGTAGACAGCTTTTTGGAGCAGAAGGAAGCCTAGCAACGTGCTTCAGTATATCTTTTTTGGCACTGGTGAAGTATGTTTTGCTATCGTGGACTCTTTTTGAAAACGGGGAGGTGGGTGGAAAAGGCATTTCTAGGACATTTAAGAGATGACAAAAAATATGTGCTACATCTAAGTATATAAAATACACGGTATGATGATGATATGTCCACGGGATGGTTATATGCTAATAGATTTCATCCCAAACAAGTGCAAAAAGACACAGAAAACCCCCTCAAAACTTACCAAAAGGGATGATATTTTATTTCCGGAGCTCAGTCAATGGAGCATATTTTGTCTTTACCTCTCAGTTCATAAAGACCTCATCTTGCTCTCGCTGAAAATATTTGCTAGAAATCAAGGGTGAACCCTCTGCTTAGCATGCTGACAGGGGAGAAAACTGCTTTATATCTCCTTTTTTTTCCCCTTCATCTAGAGTTTGGCTGGGGGTTCCTTATTTCAAAGAGAATTTACTTGTGCTAAACCCCTAAATCTGTATGCTTTCTATAGCGAAATGAAAGCTACATTTTTTCAGTATTTGCTTTGCATACTTTCCAATAACTGAGGGGAAAATGCTACCTAACACATATTTGAATAGAAAATGCTGCTCAGGGAATAGACTAAAATCCAGCTCTTTGTTTGAAGGGAAGAGAAGTTGGTCTGATGCTACTAAACACTCCAAAGTAAACAGCTCCTGTTCGATTCACTTTTTTAGAAGTGTGGGATTGTTTTTTGCTTCTAAAACATGCAGTTTCATTGAAGAGAAGATAATTGACAATAAAAGCAGGGGACGAGTGCACATTCTGATCTTAAATGCTATGTAAGTGACATAACGTCAGAAGAAAACTGCATTGCCTACTTAGCAGGCTGGAAGCTGCTCTTATTTGCTATCAAACAAGATTTTCAAAAATCACTTTACAGCTTCTAAGCAGTATGCAGGCTTAATTGTTTCCTTATGCTCCATTCTGCAAATATACCGAACGATAACAATCAATTAGCTATCGGTGTGCCAGATTGGTTCTTAATGTGGAATGCCTGCTGTGTCTTAATTTTTGCCTTGAACAGGTATTTTCACAGAGCTAATTCATAATATCTTACAGTCTCAGTATAATCCCAAGTAAACATTTTGATACTTAGTCCCATGACTGCCTCTTGGAGCTCTTTTGCCAAGAGGTTCCTTCATAACCTGTCAGGGAATATGACATGCACCTGGACCCGTGCAGATGCCAGTGCGAGACAAGTCATGTGGAATGCCTGAAGGATGTAATAAATATTGCATGCGATGCAAATTCTGTTGACAGAGATATCTGAGGGGGGATGAAATTCTTATCTTGTTGTTTGAAGGACTTTGTATGGAAATGAACCACTGGTGGTAGTGCTCTAGGAATTGCCATATTGCATCAGAACACCGAGTTTGATTTCTTGCCCTCAGCAATGCCTACTGTTTTATAATCTGGTTACTCAGAGAATGAAGGACTACCCTTCCACAAATATGCCAATCTCAGTCGCTCAGAAAGCAGCTATACTTGTTCAGGGATGACAGGTATACTTGTTGATTTTTTTCTTTTGCAAGCCATGACCTTCTTCCCTGAAAGATGAGAGCACAGTATTGTTGTATAGAGGTAAAACCTTATAAAATGAAGGCCTTGTTGCCTTTGTAAAATCAGGGCCTTCTCCTGTTACTTCGGCTAAGTAGAAAAGGATCCTGTGGACAACATTCCTGCTTACCTGTGAGACAGCAGAGCTGCTACAGCTGGAGGAGGTGGAAAAGGCCAAGATAAGAAGAAGTAAATAATGAGAGAGGAATGCATGTCAGCGAAACAACAGACAGTTATGGTCAGAGTGGAAAAGCTGTGAAGACCATCCAGTCAGGCAAACGCCAAAGATTCTGTAACCGCTGAGCTTTGTACACGCTTGCCTTCTGCTTATGTATAAAAGCATAGTTAGTGCACAATAAAGGATTCTCCTCCTTATTACCAGTACCTTGGAAAATTGCTGTGTCGTGTCCGTCTCTACAACGACACAGTATCCTCAAAACACATACACATTGACACAGCTACAACAGGTCTAATTACTGCACTTCAAAACAAACAAACAAATTCTGCAAACATTTTGTGCCCAGTTTCTTTAACTACAAATGGTAGAACTTTTTACCTGATCTGATTTTACCTTTACCTATCTGATTTACCCTTATCTGATTTTCCCTGTACACCAGCTGGGGAAAAGCATAAATTTCTCACCACATTTCTTTTTCAAGTGCATCAGTTAAAACCCTTTCCTTAAGTTGCTTAATGTGACTGGTGTTTAGAAAGACATGCATTTTCTTGAGTTTGGCTTCTCTTCTCTTGAGTTTCAGCTGCAGTCTGAGCTACTGGGCAAGGTGGATCAGGCTTATAGGGACTGCAGCTGGGAGCCTGGATGCACAGAGTAAACTGTGTTATCTTCAGTCTGGTCAGACATAACCAGTATTTAGATATTTATTTCTTATATTTCAAGCTAAGCGAGTGTAGTCTCAATGTATTTTATCAATTTGCTGATTAGCTCCTCTGCAAAGTGTGACTGTTATGACTGAATGCCATTAAACCTCCCCTGTAGGCCTCAATGGGAACTTTGCACAAGGGTTTGCATGCAGCTTTATGATCCACCGTAAACATTAACCACATGCAAACTTTAATGGCACTACTATGAAGTTCTCCTTTATTCTAGAGAAACCTGTTAATTCTAAGTATCTTTATTTATGTTTATTTACGACCTATAGTCCCTGTTATCCAAATTTGTGTCAAAGCATAGGAGAAGCTATATACATATTTGTGTATATATGTTTAAGAGACTATCAGAATATAGGTTTTTTTCTTGCAGTTTTCACTAACAGCTGTTGGAAAACAGTAATCGCCAGAGAAAATATGGAAAGATGTGAAACTTAGGGCACACTAAATGCAATGCTGATTAAATTCACAGCAAGATCACTTCCTGTTCAGCAAAGCTCGCTCAGCCAGCCACAGAAAATACAAGAAGACAGATACTCAACCTGCCTTTATTTTCAGTGCTCAAATCTCATGCATTTCATCCTCAAGGTTCAACAGTGTGTTTACACTAAAGCTTTATCAGGATCTGTATTATTGAAAGCCTGTCCTGGAGAGAAGCTCACAATGCATTACCCCAGAAATCACCCCTGGCAGTGGAAACTTAAATGCTGCTTAATTGCATCAATATGGGCAAAACTAAAGGCATCTACAGGCTGCAGCAGGGGTGGCTTAAAATAACATATTCACAAATTGCTCAGCTCTGGTAACAACTGATAACAAGCATTAATGCATAACACAGCAAAGAAATTATATACATTTTTATCCATCTCCTCTCTACAAGGAACCATAAATGTTACTCTTTGAAAATGTGTTACTGCAATGTATGAGACTTGACTTGACATTGGTGTGATGAGATAAACCATTTAATTGGGGTTTTAGCAGACTAGCAATGTACTTATCACAGTATTTGGCATTCAGTGACTAGGGAGCCATGAAAGATTATCTTTCCTGAAGAACTAGAAAATGGCACCTCCTTCCCACTTGCTGTCCTCTAAGCCTCTCCTCAATATCCTTTTTACCTTTTGGAATCGCCTTGTTTTCCTCTGTGTCCAGTCTCCAAGGGGAAGCTTATCTTGGAGTTGCTCTCCAAGGTTAAATACGTTGCCTCCATCTATTTCTCTAGCCAGATGAAAGCCTCTACTTATCTAAAGGCGTTTGAGGCTGTATTAATTTGTGCTTTTTCTCCCTCTGCAGTACATTGCCTGCATTCAGAAGGCAACTGCAATCAGGGTGGCTTTGGGAGTTTACTGCTTGAAAGATTTATGGTGTGGGTCACACTGAAAGAAAAGAAAAGAAAAGAAAAGAGAAAAGTTCATGTGGACGTCCAGTGATTCTCACAGGTTCTGGGACCATCCCACTTTCCAGATGTGCACATTTCAACTTTTTTATTAAGTGGTAGGACAGGTGGAGACACTTTTATCTTAAAAGTATTGGATGAGCAACAAAGTAGTTCTCTCTCCCAGCTTTATGTCTTACATCCAACAGAACGAGGCTTTTTTTTACTGCTACATACTGGTGTGGTCCAGTTTACTCGGACTCTCTCTGCAGTTCCAGAAGCAGAAAAAATTGATCACAACAGAGAAACAGCAGCAGGGCACAGGTGAAGGAATTATCTACTGTTATACGGTCTTGAGGATGAGGAAGGGTAAAGGAAAAGTTAAAAAGAGGGTCAGCAGTGAATCTTTCCAGCCTGACAAAATAGTCTGAAATGCTCTGCTTCATTTTCACATGTTTGTGGAGATCATTGATCCAATCCAGAGCCTGTAGTTTGAGACACAACTGGGAATGTGCTAATTTACAAACTCAAAGCACTTGTAACATTTTGCTGATGTTTAATATACATGTACTCAATTCCTCTGTGGTTACCAAAAATACCAAGCTTTAGTCACATTTCCTTTTTGGTTGGAAAGGGGAAAGAGTAGGGGGTGACGTGGTTTTAGTATTTAACTATATAATGAATATCACTAGGATCATCTTGATAGAGCTGTAGCTGTCAGTGGGTGAGGCAATTACTAAATGAGGGCATAGAAATACCCTTGAATCAAGATTCTGCAATAAACCGTCACATTTATGGATACTAGAGAGAATATACTTTGTAGTAAAATATGATTTATTATATTTACGCAGATTTGGAAACTGCTGAACAGCTGGGCAGACAAGTTACAGGGCTGTGTATGTGGGTATCTCCTTTTGCTTTATCTTCTGCAGGAATACAAGAATTCCTACACCAGCCACTTGCAGAGATGGGTTCTACCAGTTGGAGAACATAATTGCCTTCCCTTAGGTACACCCATCAAGCATCTGTTCTGCAGTCACCTTAAAAACCCATCTCTGAAATGCTACTGCAACACTTACTATTTTTTTCCTTCTCCACAGATATTTCTTACCCCCCGATTCTTAGAGTGCTGAGTTTTATGCCTTTCTGAGGAGTGGGACACAGATCAGATTATTTTGTTGGCTTCAACTCGTTTTCACAAAATGCTTGACTCTTACTGACAGTCATTGTCTTCCATACTTTCATCCCACTGGTAGGCTTTCTGTGCCTCAGGATAAGCTTTAAATCAAAGAGCCTGATCTTCTGATGTGCTGATCTCCTACCATTCCACTTGGCTGCAGCTGGCATTGTGAGCACTCAGCACTACTGTAAATTAGTCTCCAAGTGTGTAACTGGTAGCATGTGTTCTTTGTAAGCACTGGCTCACTTTAGCTGAGCTGCTGCTTTAGTAGCTTTGCGCTTCCTTAGGTCACTGAAGCACAATTCATTTCCTGTTGGAGTTTGTGACTGCATGGGAAAGTCTTTATCTTGTGAGAGACAAAGGGAAAAGATGTACTGAGTTTGTGTTCCTCTGTGTTGGACCCTTCCCTTCCTGTTTTCCTCCTGTTAACCCCTACGTTAGTGACCTGGAGGCTAAAAACAACCTAGATAACTGTCATACAGCAGAAGAAAAATGTTTTGGTTTAAACTCTGTTTGCATGACGTCATGCCCTGCTCACTAGTATCCATACAGGTTTATTGAATTTTAATTCACAGGACTAGCTGGAATTGTAATCTTCATCCTGTGTTTTCCTAACATACTTCTCCTGACAGGTCCTGTTAGGCAGATCACCACCTCATCCCTAACCTAAGGCTGACAAAGCACTTTCTAAATTGTATTGGCTTAAAAGTGTAACTACTTATGTGAACAAAAATCAATGACTTTCTGCAGTGGACAGACCCAACGTGTCAAGACTGTCTCTGCAGTTCTGTGGTCACACAGTTTTCAACTTATTTAACCTCACCATCTCTAGAGCTGAGCTTCCTGAGCCAGATATGCAAGATTCCCAGCAAAGCTCCCCGCTTGCTTTGATAAATCTCTTTGCTATTAAAGACACTGAACTTTTGCCTCTACTCAGGCTTGTAAGTGGAGGCAGTCACAGGTGCTGGCTGCGGCTACGTGTGCTTGTTCCTAGAACGTAGCAATGCATTACCAGCCTGCCCGACGCTCTCCTCAGCAAAGGCTGCTCACGAGCTGTGCCAGCTAAGCCCATTTGTCTGCCCGTCTCACCTACATTCCCTTGTAATCCAGCTCCATTGTTTCTGCAGGAGTCAGTTGTTTTGGCATGCTACATAACTGCAGTATTTCACTCACATAGCACAGAGGATGTCAACTAATGGGATTTCACATTCTTTCAGTAAGCTGTTACTGAAACCACAGCAAAATGGCTGTGGGGCAACTGTTTGTAGCTATATAAAAGAGACGCTGGGATGCACAATAGCTGCAATGATTGCCTGCTTAGCATTCACCAACATAATTCATCCTGACAACTTTGTCCCATGGCCAAGGCAGGTTAAATGATGTTGCAAATACTGTTCAGAGAGAGAGATGGCACTGCAGTCCTCTAGCTGGGACTGCTAGTAAGGACAAACCCTGTGTAGAAGCTGGAGGAAGAAAAGCAACGTTGAATTGCCAACTCATCCTTTGTATTTATCTATTTCATCTGGGAGCAGTGCCTTCTAATGGAACCAAGATATTTTCAGAGTGGAATAAAACCAGCATGGACATGAATAGCTAAGAGGTGGGTTGAGGTTCCAACACCATAGAAACATATAAGAAACAAATGCTCCATTTCTGCCTCCTCTTAGTCCCCGCAAACATCCTTTATTTGCACTAGAAGAGCTTTCCATTATAGTATTATGTGGTCTGTGATTATCTGTTGAAAGAAAAACCTACAAAACACCCAAGTCACAATCTAAAATCAATGCACCAAGTACACTGGCCATGCTATTTCTTGTTCTCCTTGACTGTTTGTGGTAGTAATTGATAAAAACCTTGGTACTTCCAAAGCATTTAACATCATTAATGTTAAATTGTTACAAAAACAATATAATAAATTGTTACAAAAACAATTAATTAAGCTTTCTCAGGAAAAACATCTGAGCTTTTCCCCCACATCTTTCCCTTTTGCAGTTAAGTTTCCAACTCTGCAGATCTGGGAAACAGTTTGTATGAAATAATTTGGGAGAGATTCTCTGACATAGCAGATACAACTGTCAGGAAGGGAGAAAAAAGATATTGTCGACTTTTCCATTTACATTTTGGCTATTCAATTGATCAAAATAAGGAAAGTTAGGGACAACTTGATTGTATGACAGACTCTACAGTGATTTACTGTGGGTGGCTTTGCGGTTAAGAACAGCATTCATTGCTGCAAATGCAGCTCCAGATGTGCCAGCCCTGAGTAGTACCTGGCCCTTTCTCTCTGCAGGAGGAACTGAGGAGCTTTGCTTAATCTGTCCTAAACAACTTTATAGAGGACATTTCCCCCCTATGTGGTTGAAGTATCTTTTCAGAGAGACACGTGAGGGAGGGAGGTGGTGGCCTTGCCAGGTGCAGCAAAACTGTCTTTACTAAACTTGAACAGTTTATGGACTGGAAGAGTTTCTCATGGTCTCTGTAAGTAAGTGGTCAGCTGATGGCAATATCAGCACAGTTTGATTACCTAAATTAGATCCCAATTGTCCACCTTGGTTTTATAGCATCTACTTTAAAAATAAATTAAATGTGAAATGAGATATAATGAAGTGGAGTCCCAGCAGTAAGCTACAAGTGGGGATCAATTTGAACTACGTAATCTAATATGAAGGAAGGAAGAAGCCAATACATACAGAGAGAGCCAGGGAAAGCGAGCAAAAAGAACCTGACTGGAGAAAGTGACACAAATGAGCTGTTTGTGCCAAATAATCAGATTAACTCTAACTGGAGTTGGGAGATGACAGTTTGCACGGAATTAAGGCCTAGCATTGCAGAGAGTTAGTTCTCTGACTTTGGTTGTTGTAAACGAGTTATATGCCTAAATACCTTCGAAAACCTGGTCCTTAAAATGCTCAAACGTGTACAGCTGTTACAGAATTTGTAAACCTCCCATAGTTACTAAAGAAGTGAGCAGGTAGGACAAGACAAATACATTGGCTTTGCAAAACAGCTGCAGAGCACAAGCTCTGACTGTGACAGTCACAGCTGCCCCACATTTACCCAGTAAGGGTGGGATGGTTTATTTGCTGCTAAATGGCTCCCGAGCAGGTTGATCTCCGTGGCTGATGTCGGTGTAACCCAGGGGAGGGAGCTGCTTTCTACTCCAGCAGCTTTTCACTCAGGAGACCAAGCTGAGAGTTATGCTGGGTAAGTGTGGAAGGAGTAGGATGTGCTGATTAAAGCTGGTTTGCAAATGAAGCTGAGTTGGTGAGGTGTTATTAGGAGTGGTTTTTTTCTTGAAACATTGTGTGTGCAGTGCTGGCTTTCTACTACTAACACATTTCAGAATATCTTCACTTGTGTGGGCTTTGCTGTATCTCAAACAGGCCTAGAGTTTCATATGCGTGTTCAGGATAGTGCATGTATGTTGTATTTATTTCCCTTTTTTTGGAATTATTTTTTCTTTGTATTAGAAACTCTTTCACTTTGTTTTAAATCATTTAACTAATGTGGATCTTGAAGTGTCATGAGGATTAGCTTAAATACTTTTACTGTGCTTGCTTTGAAGACGTGGAATACTATTTAAGTGCTAAGATTTAGATATGGGCTGTGAAGAAAGTGCTGCTGATTGAATTTTTAGAGGCAGCATGTTAGATAACGTTGAGTTTGTTATTTAAAGGTATAATGAAAGCCACAGAGAGCTGCAAAGGGGAAACAGTAGAGCAAACTTCTTAATGACTTTGTAGAAAACAATATGTCTCTCTTTTATGGATGCTTAAAAACCTTTAGGGTTTGATATGGATTAGGATACTTAAGGAATCGTGATGGGAATGGCAGCCAAAGCCCATCTTTTGGCCTGGGACTATCTTGTGTCATTACAAATGACAGATACAATCGACGCTTTATAGTTTTTTTGTTGTTTTAAATTTTGATCCATGTATGCAAAACCAATAGAATAAAGACACAAGAGCTTTACTCTGTGCACTACACCCCCAGAGGACAAGGAAATACAGATGACCAGGCTTAGATGGAAGGGTTATAATTTTTCCTCCAAATCAAATACCATTCTGTAGAAAAATATGGCACAGGTATGAAGGGGTTAAAGTTTTCTGCTAAATATGCTGTCAATGCTCCAGGGGGAAAAAAAAAAAAAATCACAGTTTAATTCCAGTTTTCTTCAGGTGGTACAAGTATATAGATTGTGGTGTTGTATTCTACGCAGCAGATATAAAACCCATGTGGCAAATTTTCTTTCATTAATAAAAAATTATAATGGAAACTTAATAATATACATGCATGAGGATTGATGTGTTTCTAGTTTTTCTCTCTAGCCAGAGAACATTTTAAAGTCTGCCTGAAAAATAGCATTAATGACTCTTTTGCAGAATATGCAATAAGCATTTAAAGTGTTTCCTCTGTTAGCATCTTCTGCAGGCACATTTCAGACGGTTAAAACCTTCAAGTATGAAATACCACCTTCTGTTTTGAGCAGGTTTTTTTTTGTTTTCTCCCCTCAAGAACTGAGAATATTTTTGACTAATTGGAAATGAGTTTTTGTGTTCCCCAAGCAAACTGCAATATAAATTATTTGCAGAGCCTTTTTCTTACTGCGTAGCATCTGCTATTGTGTGTTCTCAGGAAGACAGGACTCTTTGGAAGTGCTGGAACATTTCCAAACAGCCTACATGGTAGCTTATATCAATTTGATTCTGTGATTTACTAAATCAGCATAAAGATGGAAGCAAATCTATTTTCTATTTGTTTCAGCAAGCAGCTTTGTTTCACATAACAGTATTTTACCAAACTTCATCTGACATAGAATAATCCTTGTAACACATTCTGAGTAGGATGCCGGAAGGATGTTCTAAAAGAAAGGGAAAAATATGCTCTCAAAGGGACCAGCACTTCTAAAGAGAATGAAAGGGCAATGAATAGTTGTTCAGTATTTCTGCTGCCTTTTCCTTTACCTTTCTCCAGAGATTTTGCTAATATATTTTGACAGAACACAGCTGTCAGCACTGTAAAACATAGAATGCTTGTACCTTGCCAAAAACGTGATGTCATAGCGCAGAAACTATCAATAATAAGATGTATTTTCTATTTTAGAGGGCTCCTTAAATCATGAAATGGAGTGAAAATCTAAATTCTTGATTCCCTGCAGGCCTAGGCAGAATTTAAGCACTATTTTTGCTGATTAGCTAAAGAAACTGATGCGTTATGTGAGAGTGTGCTGGATTTGGAGAACTTGTAACTGAGGTGAGAGGGCTGCAGCACAAAAACATCCAGGAATGGCAGCAGTGGGTAGAGAGCCTTGTACTGGCCGGGAAAGCCAGGTAGCAAAATCAGGAGAACTATGTATATATCGTGTACTTGGTAAGCTGACCTTGGATCTTTATGCTATGTTGGATATTTCTCCTACAAACAGCGGGCTCGGACTCCCCTTTGGCTCCACTGCAAGGTTTCAGTTTGAAGTTATGAGTCAATAGAGCTGATCCAGCTTGGTGTGCTCGGCACGTGGTGGAGGTGCTCCCTTTATGAGACTTTGGCAAAGGAAAACTTTTCCAAAAGGTGGTCAGTGTTGGAAGTCCTTTTTACGTAATGCCAAAAAGCTTGTTCAGATGTTGCAGCAGTGACAAGAGGGTACTGTCATGGTAGATGGGCAGCAGTGAAACTGTGTGGAGGTTTTTTCCCAGGGTCTTGCCTGGCATTTATTACCTTAGTGTTTGGCTGCTTCTCAGACATTAAGGGACTTGTATGCAACATCCAGTGCTTTGCCAGCAGCAGCCAAGAATAAAAGCTCCTATTGGAAGCAACTGGAGGAGGAGGTGAGCACCGCTCACGCTTCACTGGTGCATGTGGGTGATTTTTACACCCGTCCTAGTTTAGCTTTCCAGGATAAAGCAGGTAAGCTTAAAACTTGCTTGAGAATTCAAAAGCCCTCACCTGCAGATGGATACCTTCACTGGTCTCCGCTGGTAACCCTGCCATGGCCAAGTTCAGCATGTGAGATGGAGATGCCCCCATGGAAGAACACCCTAAGGTTGTTTTGCTCTCTTTGAAGGTTTGCAGAGAGCATCTCCTTTTCCCTAGCAGATGTTGTGCAGCTGGCTATTACACAGGGAGTAGGCAGCAATAACTCTTTCCCTTGTGTTTAACGAAACAGATTTTTACCAAAAGAGTTATAAGTATCTACCCTTGGCAGTGTGTGACCACAGAAAGGGCTTGTATGAGATCTTCAAAGACATGGCTTATGAAGTTTTGTAGCAAGCTAAAGGCATCATTTTAGCTAAGGGTGGGGGGAGTCACTGAGTAAGTACAATGGAAGCTTATTGATTTCTGCAATAATCACTGTCCCCATCCACCTTCATTCTGGAGACTAATATCAGTCAATTCAAGGCTGCTTAACCCCTCAAAACAACAGCAAAACAAGTAACTGATATAAAATATGATAATGAAATTCACTAGTAGAAGAAGAAAAAGTGTTAGGGTTGTGTCTGAGGCTTTGGTTTCAGGTAACAGTCACTTGATTACTGAGAAGCATAAGTGCTATAATAGTTGAAGGCTGTAATCTTTCCAAAGAAATAAATTCTGTCAAAAGCTTCCCTATGAGGTTCTGAGTGTTAAGCTTGGGGAAAGAAAATCTGGAATTAACTCAATTAGTTATATAAGCATATGTGACTATTCTTTTCCTACAGGGAGTATGCTATAAATGGAGTCGATCCAGAATGGCTCGAGGGCTTTTTGGTTTGTTTTGCTTTATCAGCTTGTGAGGGTCACTTGTGAACTCATTGCTTCAGAGAAAAATCACACCGAGGGTCTCTGGCAAACATTTGGAAGACACAAATCTGAAAATGCTCATCAATGACAGTCTATTTTTCATCTTTTCCTTAGAAGGACAGGAATTTTCAACTGATTTGAAATGTCACTCATCAGGGTGTGTGAGGATCAGCTATGGGGCAAACAAAGAGACAGTATTTTTCTCAAAAAACCTTCCCAGGGAGGATCACAAAAAGAATTAATTCCAAAGAACAACAATTCCAGTGAGATAATTCACTTTTCTCACATGTACGTTATGAACTGCTGCCACAGCAGGACCAAGTGATATTGAGTATAAAGTCCAAATGACACAATACATTAACTTAGGGGAATTTTGAAACATGAAATGGAAAACAGATGGAGACAGTATGAATGTCTCCTTAGTGTGAGGACCCAGACTAGATCATCACAAAGGGGTGGTACCTCCTTCCTGTGATCTTGCATCATGTTTGGCTAGTCACAGACAGGAGTATTGCCATGATTTGTATCCCCCAATTCTGCAGAAAAGGCAGTCATTCCTCAGAAACTGAAGAATCCATTTTGAATCATGACTCTGAGTATTGAAAGCTTATTTATTTTAATCACGTGCATTTTTCTGTGGTTTATCTCCTAATAACTCTGAATACTTTAGTATTCAACAATCAGTTGTTTCCAACAGCTCATTGAAGTGGGAAATTCAGATAGACGAGCCCATTCTGTTATTTCATTCCAACAAGAAATAGTATAATTGTCTCTTGGTCCATATTCAACATGCTCCTGGTATTTGCTCTAGGATGCCCAATGTCTATTATTCCTTTATTACTCTTCCTCTGGAGACTGATTTCAAAGTAAGACCAGACAGGCCCAGGTGATCCTGCTCACCTGAGTGTGTCCCTGACAGTTTTTGCTGTATAGTCTAACATGATGTGGTCCATACCATTGAATGCCAATATTTTAAAAAATATATTTTTATGTTTGGGGGTTTTCTTTAAAATAAAAACAATTTGCTTGGGCCACAAGTAACATAGAATATGAATGCAGTATCTGATTCGATTTCTTATCTACATTTGTGGAGCTATTTGAAAACGTAAAAATGCATAATGCCTGGCTAAATCAGGCCGAGTTCAGACATTCTGTGCTATCAGAATGCTGCACTTGAGACTAGTGAAAAGGAAAGGAGAGCAGCAAGGTTAGAGAGGGCAACTTAGAAAGCTCTGACTCGGAAAAGTAATTCAATCTTCTCACCTGGAGAGTCACTGTTAAGTACAAGCCATGAATTGCACTGTTGTAGTTCTGAATGGCATTTAAGAACTGCAGTGAGCTGTTGTACCCAACCAAATACCATGAAGGGGAATGGAGGTCGGTGTATGTGCTTGGGTGCCTTTTGAATTTGTCACTTTAAAGTGTACACTCTCTGAATGCTGCTGCATGCATGCTCCCAAGCAAAAGCATTCAGTGAGAATTGGAGGGCTCAATGCTAACACGTTTATTCTCCTATGTTATTTTATATTCCTCTGCCCTTTGCTGAAATCTTGACCAAAATGAACTACCTGTTCTCCCACAGCAGTGGTTTGCCTTTGAACCCCCAGGAGGAAGGCCATGGCTGTTGAAATTTGAGCACTCTGTCTAATAGCACAGCATAACCCCATCACAAATTATCTGTCTTGGAGGTTGTTAGTGCCAGCCTCTACCATTGTTCTTGTGTTCTATTATTACTGGAGTAATAATGTAGCTGTTTGACTACAAATTCTGTTTATTATGCTTTTGGGAAGGTTTCTTCTCTCTTACTTTCCAAAACAAATCTAAGCGTTCAGTATTTAAATTCTTCCTTCATTAGGTAACTAAGCCATTAAAGTCTGTGAGACAAATACCATACAACAATTTTGAGGGCTAGTGTGAAGAAATTGAAATGCGTTCACAGCCACAGAAAAGAAGCTAATTATATGAGGACTTTATATACATACACCCACAGATATACGTGTGTGCACAAAACCAGACATATATATGTACCCACGCTGGTGGCTAATTATGTTGTAGATCAATTAATAAACTCCTTTGGATCTTTCTCTTCTCCAGGGTTGCAGTGTCCATATAGGAATATCTGATGTGAAATTTGCTAATCCAAGGTGAAGACAGAAACCCTTCTAGTTTGTCATGACATGCACCTAAGAATATGTCTGTTACGTGATTCTCATCAGGATTTCAAATACCAAATATTTTTAATTAAAAAAAAAATGTTTATAGCATCTTTTCTCCCACAGTTTTTTTACTGCCTGCAGAACAACACTGGTTGCAGGGGAAAATACCCTGGCTTTTCTTTAAAATTAATAGTTCTATTTATAACTGATTATTGGTAGTACTATGTGCAAGAAACAGGAAGCAAGGATCCTGTTATGTGTGGGTATCGTGGATAATCCCAAAGAATAATACTGCATGAAAAGTGGAGTACACTTGAGGCGAAAGCAGAATAATCTCCTAATGGGGGTATTTGCTGCTGAAGACAAGTGGCTCTCCTGATCATAATACAATTAAGAGCTTTTTGTAATAACCAACCCTGCCAACCATACACTTAGTGAAACTACTGGCCTTTGCACAAAAGGTACTCTGATGTCTGTGTAAGTGGTTGCCACCGTCACTTGAATTGCTTTACGGTGCTGTGCAGGTAACCAGTTTGCAGGTCAGTCAGTGCTGCCTTTCAGCCATGTCTTGAACATTCAGTCACAAGTAACAGGCAACAGATTTGGCATAGAAGATGTTTAAATAACTTTTTCTTAGGGGAGAATTCTGTTCCAGCAGAACAGAAATTCATTTGCATTTACCTCACTAAAAACACTCGTACTTACTGTGAAAGGGGTGGGTGACATGACCACCTAGTGGGGCTTGTTTTTTCAATGTGTAAATAATTTGCTTTTGGAATAAGATGTTCTAATACTGACACTGCAGCCTGAAGCAAGAACTGAAAGAGCCAATATAAACCTGGGCTCAAAGAGATGTGGGTTATGGTTTTTTTGTGATTTCATCACCTACAGTACAATCAGCCACTATTGTCAGTGTCCTAAGTTCCTAAACTGTTTAAGAGCAGATCCTGACTTCTGTGAATTACTTCATAGCATGTTTAGGAACTTTCTGAGAAGTTCTTGGTGTTTCCTTTCTCAGTGGACTAAATCATAATACTGTTTACTTGCATTTCAGCCACAATAAGGAAACTTTCTGACTAATCTTGGAATAGATGAATTTAGACCGTTCCTGTAAATAGATTCACGTTTTGTTTGAGAATATTTTTCAGTGATTTTTACACATCATTGAAAATTCTTTTGTAGTTTTAGTACACGTTTGCAGTGTCTTTCTAAAGTTTTGAGCAAATGCCTCCCTGAAATAATAAATACATTAATATAGAAAATTCGTTAAAATACTTAAAATTTTGAATTTCCATCTGTGTCATGGTGACATCGGTGTGTTAACAGCCTTGTCCTCATGGTCTCCTCTCTCTCAGGTTCTTCCTCGCAGACTTGCAGAGTCCTGACCTAGTTTCATTTTGCCTCATGAAAGTTTACTCACTATTTCTGTCAACTGTAGCAAGCAAACAGTAAAACAGAAATGTTGGCTTTTGTAGATTGTTGCTTGCTCCCCAGCTGATATTATTTCCTCTAACACCTCCCTTCTCCCCTTGCTGTATCAAAATTAATTTTTTCCAGCACTTACTTATTTACCTGGGTGTACGAATATGATGCTGTGTGGGCAATCTCCAATACTATTCTAGTTTGGCCGTGGTCAGCATCCTTGCTACTGCTTTGAGCTGGCTTGGAGAGAGGAAGATAAGGATGAAGGAAAGCAGGAGGGGGAAGGTGGAAGGTTGGGGAGAATCCCACATATTTCTGCAACTGTTCTCAAGGAGAGACAGAACAGCATGACAAAACTCCAAAAGCTTTGTTCAAAGTAGAGCAGAGCTCCTGTATGAAATATACTCAAAGCTAAATTCTCCTGCCCCTCCAGCACACTTGCTTTGTGTAGCAGTGTGTGTTTTGACTGTGCAAAAGAAAAGCTTCAAGCGATGCAAATAATGGCCCTCTGAAACCTGGGTAGAAATAAACTGGGCACGCTCTAGAAATGTAAATGTCACTAGAATCTCAAGTGGGTTTAAGAAAATGCTTTGAAAATTCACAGATTTGCTCTCACTTAGCCAGGCCTTCTGTTGAGGAAGCTATGTTAAAGGAAGAGATTTTCACTTTAGCAAAACAGTCTCCATTTCTGTTTGTGAAAACAGAATTGAACACAAATCTGTCAGCTCTTTACCCATCCCTGATGCCGGTCTGTTGAACTATGCCAGCCAGTGGCCTGGTGCCTTTACCCTCCTAGTACAGAGCTGCTGTCATCTCAGAGGAATTGCTGACGCTTCACTTTGTGGGATTTAAAAATAGTAACCAGGGGAAGGAGGGAAATGCTCTTGAAGTTGCAATAGGCTAATCATCTGACTGTCATTTTTCTTTATCACCCCACCACCTCTTAATTATTCCAAGACCTTTAGTCCCAACTGAAACCTTACTAATGTTACAGCCCTTAGGCTACAGCAACAGCAGCAAACTGCGTGGTTCACAGGAGAGTGTGACTGCAAAGCCTGATGCCCGTGATTTTTCCAAAAGGGGAACTCTTTACTGGTTGCTATTATATTAGACTAAGATTTTTACAGGACCAGAGCAATGCGCATTTCTCTTTATTCTTATCAGGAGAAGATATATAAATGTTAAATTGCAAAGCAAATTGTCCAAGAATACAAAGGCTGTGTCTGAGCTATGAGCTGAAAAAGCTGTCCCTCCTTCCTCCCACTCAGCTTCTGAACCAGTTGCTTCTCAGTTGTTCGTGACTTCACCTAAAAGTCAGGTTCATTTCTTCCTTCTAATGAAAACTCTCAAAAGATTTTGATTTATACCAAGAAGGACAGAAATATCATCCTGGACAAAATTCAGTGGATCTGGCCATTTCTCTTGTGGCATCCACTTCTGGAATGATAGCTCATTAAAGGAGAGGATTAGTCCAATATAATAAAATCTCCCTCTATCCCAACTCCAAAGCTATGCAATTCTACTTCAGGAGCCTTTAACTGCAAAGGATAACTTAATTTCAGATTTATAAAGTGGAGGAACTCCGTGTTTGTAGATAGGTGTTGCATTTAGTGTCACACAAAAAAATCCAGGCAATCCGTATACTCTGACACTTTCTGGTGCTAGCAGCCATCCTGTTTGCATGTGAACCCCTGAATTTAAATTAAACCAGTCCTTAAAATCCTTAATGTACCCTGTCCTGACAGTTTGCTTCCATGACTGTTATACAAAATGCCAAAACAGGTGTTAAGTAAATCTTAGCTACTAATGTGTGGTTTTTTCAGAGTCAATGAAATCTGGTGCTGCAGTTTCTCCAAATGCTGTTGTAAATTTTATTAAAATGGAAAGCCAGACACAGTTTATCTCCAGCTATAAAGTATTTTCTTTATCATGTACTGCAGCATTAGAAAGAGACAACTGAGCTATGGAAAGAATTATGTCACATCTTGATAGGAAAAATCCTAGAAGGCTTTGAAACCAATAAAAATGTTATAAACCAGTATTATGGTGTGCATAATAAATTACAAGCTATTTTTACATTTGATGCATTCTGGTGGATTAACAGCAATACTGTAGTTTTATTGAGATTACCACTAATTCTAGTAATATGTCTCTGGGGGAAAATGAAATGAGCAGTGTTACCCACCTGAGGATGACTAAAACGCTTTTCTTTCCAAAATGTTTTCTATTTAAAATATGTCTCTCTGTGCTTATTTTTTCCTGTCCTGGATGTTGACATGCAACATTACTTGCGCTTTTGGTGCAAAAGAAACAGGTTGTTACGTGACTTGCAAACACTGATGGTATGATCTCAAGAACAGACATAGAAAAATGAGATGCTGATAAATTATCTTGAAAATATAGGGGCAGGAAAGGTCTTTACTTGTCACGCACATAAATGTTAAAGATCTGTATTATGAACACATTTCACTTAGATGTTCCCAAACTGGTTGGATCCAAGTTCTGATTCCTTTGCCCCTGAGATGCAGGCTGTAACTGTAGAGCAATACCAATAAACTTCTCCTGGAAATATGGAACTTGCTTCCAGTGAAAATTTCACAAATTGGATTATCTCTGAAAAATCTGGTATTTTACACCAAAGGCCCCTGTGTCCATAAAGTCTCCTTCTTGTCTTAGAGTGATCTATGGCAGGATAGAGTGGGAGGAGTGGGAATGCTGGATGGTTCTGGAAGTTAGAGAACTTTACAGTGGTACATTACAGGGTTGCCAGTAATGGCAGGAGATGGAATTTTTGCCTCTGACTTCTGGGATACAAAAATAAGACCAGTATTAAATAAGAAACCTAAGCATTCAAAATCTAAAATGCCGATGGGACTACCTCTGCAGACCTAATTATTTTAAATTATTTATTATTTAATATCTTAATTATTGGTCAAATTATCTTCTAAACATAGTTTTAGATTACATGATTATTAACGTGTTTTTGTTCTAATGCTTCTGACTTGTTATGGGCTGGCCAGATGCAGGTGGACAGCAGCTATTTAATATTCTGATTGCTCCACCGTGCCCCAGCGTGGCTCTGTGCCACATGTTACTTCATGACAGTGAAAGCACTTCCTGAAGACAGGTTGCCTGATTTCCTAATGGACACTCTTGTGCAATTCACTGTAATATGACACCTCCACATTAAAAATTATGACTGTTTTATAGGAAAGAAAGTGAGTCACAGGGAAAAGAATTAAGGTGTCCTTTTAGGCTGCTGTCCAATATAGGATGCCTAAGATTTTTTTGTTGTTGTTCAGAGCACTCAGCATTATATATCAATTAACATGATCAAAGTGTAACTCCTATTACCTTCGATTGCAGCTGCAAGTACCCAGTGCATTGGTAAATAAGCCCTTATGGTTTCAAATTCCAAGTCCAGAAAATGAGGGAAAATAATACTGGTGCCTAGCTATTAAATCAGAGACCACTGCAGTGGATTTCTGTTAGAGACAAGTTCAGAATCCGCCTCTTCAAAGATCTTAATGATTTAAATCATCAGACTTCTGCAGCTTTTCCTTAAAACCATTTCTCAAGCACGGTATCATTTTTTTCCAGTAAATGAAGCAGTGATCCTGTAGGAAACAGCATCTTTGTGTAGTGCTGACTCATCTTTTGCAAGTTTCATCTTTTGAGCTAGAAAAGGGAGGACAAATGGAAAAAAAACCCCAAAACTCCAAACCTCACTCCAATTAAAAAAAAAAAAACTCAAACAAGCCTAAAACCAAACAAATACCCACAACCCCAAAACTTCCTTTGGGGAAAGAATGGAAAGAATGGTGTGATAATGTAATTAAACAATTCCGAGATCTGTATGCTCAGGCCGAATTCCTGTATTTCTTTAGTCTTCTGTTCAGTGCTGCAACTTTAATTTCAAGGCTGATTGTTCCAACAAGGCAATATTCACAAGTTCTTTAATTTATTAAACACCCTAAGATCCCCTTATAACTGCATCTTTTTATCTTCTAGTTCATTATTACACAGCAGTGTCGACAACTGTCGAAGGCAAGACTGTTGTCAGCTAAAAACTTGAAAAATTGTTGATTGAAACAACTGCAAGGGACAGATTTTGTTAAAAATTTGTATGAGAGCTGTCAGATGTTTCAGAAGATGTAGAAGTGTTTTCCTTGAGTATATATGTTAACAGTTCGAGATGGACTCTTTGAAGTACAGCAAGGCTTTGCTACTGGCAACTTTAATGGGTGAAAATAACTTCAATAACAAGGTGTTTTCTTCACTTTATATCCAGTGGAGCAAAGTCTGTTGGCATTAGGGCACAGCATGATGGCTGCTTAGTGCCTCTGAAGGCTCCAAGGAGAGTGTGCATTTAACAGGGCAGTAGGGTAGCAGTTTATTTGGATTCAGAGGAGAAAAGATCATGATTCCAGATCTGTAAGCAGCTTTTGCTGTTTCTCATGCTGTGGCCAGGCAAGACATTAAATTTGCCAAGAAGAGAATTTCATGGAGAGAATCTTAATGGAAGGAGGAGAGCTGGATTTCAGTATAGTTTGATTGGTTTCATAACTCAGGAATCAAGTACAAAATGAGGTTTAAAAACAGGAATAGGTGTTTTTTGTGACCTTCTGACCATCTTCTGTAAAACTCCCTCTATGACACTTCTGCTGCCAAGAAAATTTTGCTCACTTCTGTAGTTGCACAAATCAATTTTTTTTCTGCATGTCTAAACATTGTGGCCATAACTGAACAAAATATATCCAAGACAGGAAAAGAAAAATCTGTGAAAACCTCTTTTTATTCCCAAAATTACGGTAATCATGTTAAAGATCCATTTATAGCATGCTAAAATAATGCTAATTCATATCATTTCGTGAAACAAGACCAGTTACACTCGGTGCCAGTGTATATCCTGTTTTGTGATGGTGTGTGCAGGATGTTGCTGAACAAGGGGGCTCAGATGTGACTCTGCTGGGGTTGAGACCCTCTAGATGTTACTTGAGAGTGGTATAAAAAAATCCACCCTTCCCTCCCCTGCCCTGCACCAAAATTAATTCACTCCTGAATTAAATACATTTGTCTTTTCTCCTGTGCTTTTAAGGTTTTCCTTTCAAGTGCAAAGAAACATTAGATAAAGCCTCGGGAAGGGAGAGGTTTGGTTGGTTTTTTGTTGTTTTTTTTAAAACAGACCGTTTGGATAATGACAGAGCTTAGCCCACAAAAACAGTAGCTGGCTGGATCCTTGGAGGAAGGAGGCAGAGTGTGTCTCTGCTTCTTTAGTTCAGGAGAAGGCATTCTCCTAAGCTGAAATGCTGCTTTTCAATTTTGTTCCAATTTAAGGCCTTCAATGCCATGATTGAAGTTGTTGCTGGTTCTTCTCCCTAAGCTCCTTTTTTATGCACAGCTGTATTCTCCAGGATAAAATCTCATTAGAGGACAAACTGACATGGCTGTATCTCAGCGTGAAACACTGTCAGTGTTTTTGTGATGTTAGTTACATCTCATAAAAATAGTGGGAGTGTAAAGCATCGATAATAGAGCAAAGAATGTAAAAACTTCATAGTGGAGAAACCAAATACATCCTTGACTGAAGAACATACAAGAAATACCTATCCACCTACCTTATTCTCTATTCTGCAGTTATCTGCAAATGACAGTGCATTTTCAAGCACATCATTTAGCTTTTAAACGCCCTTCAGAATATTACTGGTGGGTTTTCTTCTCCTGGAGACTGCAGCAAGTTATACATTTGTTTATCGTACTATTTTTATACAGGCAAAACATCTGGTGGCATAAGCAGACACAGCACTCTTCAGAGTTGCTTAGTCTGTTTTAATTAGAGGAAAGCTGTCTGGGACAGACACTCTCCTTCTCTAAGCATGTGGGTTTTTTGGGTTTTGTTTTGTTTGGGAGGGTTTTTTTCCCCTGCATTTTAAAAAAATCCATTGTTTCTGTTAAAACACACTTAATTAAAAAAAAAATTACAAATAACAGATGACATACACTTTTTCATTAATATAAAAAAACCCAAACAGTCTGTAGTTCAGTGTAAAATACTCACTGGTTAATAACCATCCTCGAAAAAAAACCCCTGAAACTCTCAGATGAGCATGAATTGAAAATAAAATGTCAACAGTCTGAAAAGATTACTGATTTGTAGGGTTTGCTTTCTTCTGCTTCCAGGAACTTCGACAGACCTTTGTGTTTTAATCTCTGAATACTCACTCATTGTTAGGTGTGGCCAACACTTTATTTTATTGGGCGGGGAGGGTTGTTGCTCTTTTTTTTTTTTTTTAAAGACTGTTTAATTGAAAGCAAGTTGGGAGGCCTTGATTTGAGTGTTTGTGTGTGTGCTTTAGAAAGGGGCTGGGGGGAAACACCAGAACGTGCAAGGTCTGCAAGTGCTG
This sequence comes from Mohoua ochrocephala, assembly GCA_013398855.1. Taxonomy (NCBI): domain Eukaryota; kingdom Metazoa; phylum Chordata; class Aves; order Passeriformes; family Acanthizidae; genus Mohoua; species Mohoua ochrocephala. The sequence goes on along the minus strand of VZTA01025126.1, from coordinate 214,570 downwards.
TGTGGCTGTGCTAAATTGTTACCATGACACTGAATAATAGCGAGGTGATGAGCTGAATTTCTAATAGCAGTAATGGGGCCGAGCAATTCTTGTCTCCTGCCAGTGAAACATGCAGAAGTATTCCATGACTAAACCTTTTTTTTTAATGGATTTAGTTGTCCTGCAGCTGAATAAGGTACAGAGGAATTGTGCTGAGAAGGAAGCTGGGCAGGGCAATATAAACTGGCTCTTTCAGTAACAGGCACATGGCAAGCTTGCTTTAAGCTGTAAGGATATTCTGAAAAGTAACAGCAGAATTCAGGCTGTAACAAGCCCCACCTGTCCTCCTCAGCTTCTGCACTCCAGAACGCAGCAGAGGTTCACCTGTAAAATGAAACACTCAGTCTTGATTAAGCCTTTTTTCTTACCTGGAAAATCAGCCTCATTAAGAGTTTTAAATCAAAATTCCATGTAGCATTTGGATAACCTGGTAAGATTTCCTGTTCAAATCATAACCTGCCGGTCTTTTTATCATCTCATCCTCTACCTCTGCCATGCCATTGTGCTGCTGGATACCTTAAATTGCTTATCTCTAGTGGTGAGTCGCATGAGGTAAGGAAAACTTGATACAGAAGGTTGGGAAGATGAGATCTCTGGGTAACAACAGAGTGGATCTGTTACGCTGCCACTGACTCAGGTTGCACCTGAAGGGTGAAAAATGCCACCTTGTGTCATCCTTGTCTGATAAAGCTTCGTAGTGGCAGCAAGTGTAAGAACAGGTTCTTCCTTTCCGGCACATTTTCGGTACATGAACCAGTCTCTGTTTTCATTGATTAGTGAGATGACAGCTTTCAGACTTTCTCTAAGCATGCATTTTTAAAATACAGATGTGGGACTAACAAAGTAACTTACTGTTTAAGTCTGTTACCTATCTGTGAGCCTTTGGCTTTGAAGTTCTTACCACAGGTGAAAGTGCAGCTTCATCAGTGACATGGTGTCCAGCCACCAACCAAACCCAATGAGCACTGCTGATGGCACAGGCTGCCCCCACACTGGCACTCCTGCTCGGATGCTGGGATTTAGTAGCTGTATTAATCTCTGCAAATTAAGGCTTAATTGGCCTTCTCCATAAAGGACTGATTTCTTATGACAGAATTAGTTTTTAGGACATAGAATTGAAAAGGGCTGCTGCCCACACAACCATATTTTCCCCAAGGTTACGTCGCCGTAGGAATGTATCGGAAGGGTTTGGACTAGATGGAAAACATGCAACGTCTTTGTCCTCAGAACTAAAGGTCTTTGTCCTCAGAACTAGAAGTAGTGACTTTGTGTGGCCTGTCACAATGACTCAGACTTGAAAGGCAGATTCACACAGTCTTTGACATCCCTACCAGGCAACAACAACCGTGTTAATTTTGGACGGAAAGTTGCAAGTGTGACTGAAATTTATGTGAGCTATGTTTGGCCTGAAGCTGATTTCAAGAGTATCATGAGTTCAGATAAAGCACTTCATGAGACTCAAGGAATGTGCTTACAATGGCTCTTTGCTTTTATCATTTGGTGGATGCCTCTCCTCATGTAGCTTCTTTGAGGAGAAATTAGCTCAGCCTAAGGCTGGACTTTCTGTTGCTCTTTGTGGTGATCTCAGCTCAAATCACACCTCAGTTTTGTCCTGAGGAGAAAATAAAGTGAAATCTCATATCCCTCCTGAAAGAAAGAGGGAAGGATGGCTGTTGCTGATGTCTAGTAATGATGAAGTATTTTTAAGATAAATACCCATTTACAAAAAGTCTAAAAGTTGAAGTTCACCACATTTTGTCTGATGTGATGTTTAGAATCAAAGCATGTCAGAGATGCTTAAAACAAGACAACTACCCATGCCTCTGCCTTTCCTTAAGGAATATAATTCACTGGAAATCCCTCAATGCTTTGGACATGTTGAAATAGTTGACCTTTTCAGGACAGTTGAATCTCTTCAAGTCTCATTCTTTTTATTCCTTACAGAACTGGTAAGGTGGCGGGTGGGAAGGGGGTGGAATATTTTTCATTTGCCTCAGAGGAAAACTTCTTTCATGCCCATTACACAGGTGAAAGGCATAGTTTCAGTCCAAGGAAAACTAGATTCTTGACTGCTGGAGAGAAAAATAGACAATTATTTTTTATTCAGGAACTAATGAATTATTTGTTTATCTTATTCACTAAGAAACAGGCCTTTGTTACAGAACTCTTTATGAATAACTAGTACTTGAAGAGACATAAACTGCTATCCAGAATGATCTAACAGTGGTTGGTAGCAGCCTCTAATAAAAAAAGGCTGTAAGTCCCTCCTTTACCACCTTCTTCCACTAACTTGTGATTTAGCTATTTCCTTATGTTAGTCAACACAGTTAGAAACTTCACTAAGTTCTTTTTCATTAGTCTCCCCAGCAACACTACAATTTTCAGCTCAAGAGCTTTGGCTTGTGGGTGTAACTGAACAAGGAAGTGGATTTCCAGTGGTGAGAGGTGCTGAGGAGTTTGCAGGACCCGTGCAAGACTACAGCACTCTGGATGCTGATGCGAAGGCCAAACACACATTGGCACCTTCTCTGGAAATGCACAGGAAGGAAACCAAGGTGTGTGAGCCAGAGAAATCCCCCCAGGCCCTTTCTGTTCTCCTCTCAGGGAGGATTTGCCCCTGCATACAAATGAGGACATCTAGTTCCTTTAGTTTCAACCTACTTACCAGCTTGAGGGATTGCACCCGGATAGGAGAGGCTTGCCAGGCAGGCAACACTACTGGCTATTAAACACTACTGGTTATTAAAGGGGTTATTAGCACAGCTTTAACCCCTTCTGGCTCCCACACACTGAGGGGCTCCGTGGTAAATGATTTCGTAACATAAACTGGATGGTATTGCCTGCATGTTAACTGGTACCCTGAGCAGCTGCAGGGAGGATGAAGACATCCACTACTAGGAATTTACTAAGGGAGAGGGAGAGCTTTTGGTACTAAAGCAGCAGGAGTGAAGCAATGTGGCACAAAAGGAATACAGGGAAGGTGCCAAGTACAGAAAATGCAAAGGGTTCCAAGATGTACTAATGAGAAGTACTGAGAAAGTGTAAAAAGGGGATAAAGAGACTGCAGGAGAAGTGACAAATATGAAGTAAAACCTTCATGATATATGTTATGCAAGGGAAGAATTTGAATTTGATGAGATTATGTAAAGTGAAAGATTTCTTCAACAGCTGAACTTACTCATCTGCACTTTACCCCACTTTCTTATCTCAAGAAAGTCCAATTAAAGTTCAGAGATTTTTTATGAGACTTGCACAAGCAAAAAACCCTCACAAACCAACCCAAGCTTTCCATTCCCTGTGATAGATGCCAGCTCTTTACTCAAAAAGGCGTGCACAGCACAATGCAAACACCTCTGGTGGGATATTTGGGCTGGTTGCTGATAATGATTATTTCTCATAGGGCAGCAATTTAGACAAAGGGAAGCCTGCTGTACGGCGAAAAGGGCTGAACGTAAAACAATACTGCGCTCTAACAAGCAGCGTAAGGATTTTTACAGCCCCAATAACAGAGAGAGTTTGGACTTTTCTGCCCGACTGTCAGCAGCTGTCTCCTGGGAACGCTGAGAGAGCTGCACAGGGATTAATTAAAAACACGCAGCTCGATTTGCAGGCATTGCAAAGCCTCTGCAAGGTACAGACCGCTGTTTGTACATATAGTATTGCGCGAGAGCGTCCTGGAGCTTGCAAAAATACACACTGGAGCCATGAATCAAACTCAGTCATGTGACGGAGGGGAGGTGCTGGGCTGGCTCCCAGCCAGTGGCAGGAGCTGATGGGTGGAACAAACGGGGCATAAAAAGACTAATATGACTAACGGATCCTGGATGCGTGGTACCTTTATTTGGATCTACAGGAATGTAGGCTCTAGCAGTTCTGCAGCTCCACCAACCTCTTGCCCGACACTGGAACTGCTGCTCACAAAGTAGAATCCTGCTGCTCTTTGGTAGGAAGGATAGAGAAAGAACATGGCCTGCATTTTGAAGGTAAATCTCTATCTGTTGCTTGAATGCATTGTTAGAGAGCCCCTCGCTGCTCAGAGGCATGGATTTGGTATGGTGCTATTGCATCTTGGTTGTCTTTTTGAATACTGGCTTTGTTTGGCAAATGAATATGGAGAGATTCTGCAACGTACAGCTGTGCTCTGCTTCCCTCTGCCATTCTTTCTCTCTTTCCCTGCATTGTCAGAACTGCGAGCTAGCGGGAAGAGAAGTGTACCGAATAATGGGAGGGGGGAGAGGGGCTCTGGTTCGTCTCAGCTGACTTTGTCTACGCTGAATTCCTTCAGGAGCAACAGCATTCGGGCAACACACTTCCAGTACAAAGGACAAAACGGGCAACTCATTTTCTTTTTCTAACCATGCAGCATTTACTGCTCTTAAAGCCGCGGTTGCAGATGTCCACAGCTGTCCCGGTTGCTCCTTAAGCACACACTCCCCTGCTGAATCTGCTCCAGGTCCACATGCTCCACACAATTATACTCACTATTTAACCGCATTTTCTAATTAAGCAACCTATTTGATCGCGGGTTTTCCCCCTTCATGCCGGCAAATATAAGCATGAACTTACCGTGTGATCACATGCTTTCTCCAGCCTGCTTCCCTCACTGAGGTGAAAGTGTTTGGAAGCCGCATGCCATGTAGATGGAGGGGAGCATCACTAGCACGGGGATTGAATGGGAGGGGAGGAGGCGGAAGTGCGGTCAGCCGGGAACAAGCAGCGTTTGTTTCCTTCAGCGCTGTCCCTTGCAGGAGCCGCTCTCCTGTGCCTGGCTGCAGAGCGCTCTGCTTCAGACCCATCTGTTACCTGCTCTGTTTCCGACCCGTTTGTTATCTGCCTTGCTGCTTTCTGTGCACACTTTGAGTATATTTGTGCTTTGTTTTCTTTTAGCAAGTAAAACTGATCTGCGAATTCTTTGTTATTTGCGATCTGATCGTCTAGCACAGAGTTGATTATCCCAAACTTTGGGATGGCCTGTGATAGCAGCTGCTTTCAGCATATTAACGAAGTGGATGAATTGCAAAACTTTAAAACAGCGTCTGGATAATAAACATTTAGGTGTCTCCATGAATCCAATCCTTAGCACTACTTTTGGGCATTCAACTTTGAAAAAGACTTGTTATTTTGCTGCACTCTTTGCTTCATTCATTCATTCATTCATTTATTCATTCATTCATTCGTTCTCAACTAGTGGGTCTGTGCTACATGGATGTTTTTTTACTTGTCTGTCTTGTAGGTTGGGGTAGCTTATAATTATAAATATGGCAAAGTCTGCTGCAAGTGCAGAAACTTTCCTGAACTAGCAGGTTCTCCTTGGAGCTAGGGGGTAACAAACTCCTTTCATCAGACAGCAGTAATGCAACTGAGAATTGTGATTTGAGATGAGGAGAGGGGAGCTCTGTGAATGGAGCCTGGTTTCACAAAGATAAGCATGTGCACTCCTTTTTAAACACTCCTGAAATGACTTAGGTTGTATCCGCAAGTGATCCAGAAGACAGAGTTTCTTACTTTTTAAAAATGCTGTGGGCAGATCACATGCAAAATCTTTCCTTTGGCTATAACAGTAAGAATCCTTTTACAAGGAAACTCGAGTGTCTCTTTCACTCCTAAGAGTTTCCGCTGCTGCAGTCTGGTGACACAGCCTGCCACAAGCATGACTTAGAGTTTGAATTATAGTACAATAAACACCTTCGGTTTGTCCGGGCCTGGATCTCCATTTGGTTGTTATTCTGATGGTTAAGTCAATAGATTAGTTGGTATTCCTTGACAGACAGTCCCCTTCCAGCTTAATTGTTAATCTTGTTAATACAGGCAGGTGCAAGGATAAGAAGTGAAACAGATATGAGGAGATTAGCATTGCCATAAGGCAAGCTGGATTTTCTCAGACAAACATCCCACAGGAGTAATTAAAATGTGTAGCTCAAGATACTTACTTGTATATAAGTTTTTAATGTGACATCTATAGCTACTCTTCAAGCTTTTTCCCTGACAAGGAAATTCAAAATAATATGTATATTTTGACATGACACTAGACTAATTCCTTCCTGAAGGAAAGGAACATAAACCTGTTAGCTACACCCTTCTTCTTTCCCTAGGGTTTGCCTTGAGCTTGTGTGGAAACAGAAAAAACCCCCAGAAATCTGTAGGTATAGATTTGAAGTAGGCAGTGGCAACAGTGGATGGGAAGCTAGAACAACTGTGCGTCCTTTCCACTTCAACCCTCAGTGTCTCTGTGACTCTGCCTTGTGGCTTGCCCTCCTCTGTTCCTAGATTTTTAACCCCCTGCCAAAGATGTTGAGACTTACTGAGTGTTGGAGTTTTTTATGAGTGAGAGTTTAATATAAATGAGATTGGATAGAGGTGCCTGTGAAGTGCAAAGAACAGAGGTGAGTGTTAATAATTAACTGGAGTTACTTAGAGTGGTTAAGAGTGTGTTAGAAGAGGTGCATCACCTGTAGATGTGAAGATCTCCTTACACTCTGACTACTGCATGAAATAATCTCTGTGCAGCCCGTGCAAAAATGCTTGGGAAGGGGATTCTTCCTAAGGGTGCCTGCTGTCTCTCTGATGTTTGTTGTGCACTCTTCCTAGGTAAGACTGCTGGGGCTGTTACTGATCGTGGCTCCAGAAACTTTGTCTCCTAGTCAATAGTGGGACATACTCAGTAAAACCAGTGAAATTATTATTTTGAGGAATTTTCTCCTCTGTTAAAGAAAAGCAGGGAAAGAGGCAAGTTCTAAAGTTCAGGATGTGTTTTTATTTTCTCTGTCATGACTTGAAAAATCATGGCAAATAGCTGAGTGAAGTGTAGGCATTTCTTGGAAGCAAACAGTTGATCTTATGCTTGTTACTATGGTAGCTGCATGTCACCTTGCCAGCTACTAGATTAGCAGTGATTACTAGTTATGTAGTCACTCTTATCCTAATGATACTGAAGTCCCTAAGTTCCACTGTATCAGCCAGTGACTCTTGAAAATGAGGACAGATTTTACTCAGTAAATTACTTCCAACTCCCCTTCTTGCATAATTGAAAAATAATACTTCAAAGCATGTGTCATTTTCAATAAACACAACATGAATGATAATGACACTCTGTAAAACCATGATATCCCCCAGTGAGGACAGTACCATGATATTTTAAAGCAAACAGGACAGGTAACTTCATTTGCACATGCTTTACTTTGCAGGAGATTGTGTCTTACTCTGTTTCCAAACTCTTCTTTTTGAATGGAAGTTTTGAAGAAGATGATGGATTACGTTGTCATCCCAGTACAATTTTAACAGTGTAGACTTAATGCGGTAGAGCTTAACAACCAAAATCCGTGTGCGATGGGCCTGGACAGTGAGGACTAAGCATGAAATCTAGAAAGACGTTTCCTTCTGGTTTGTGTGCCGTGTATTTGCTGTGCAGTGAACAACAGAGGTTTCATGTGCCTAAGGGCTGGATGTGACCTTCTCCCAACAGAGATCACAAACCTTCAGTGAAACTCTGCGGTCTAAATAGTATTTGCATCATGTGAGGCAATGTTCTTATTACCACAGCTGATTGAGGGTCCTCTCAAAGTAAGCAGGTGGCCGACTAAAATCCATAGCTGCTTTAGTATTTTTAAAATCTAATTTAAAGACTGAAAGAACTCTTTTGCAAGGTATAACTTAGGGGTTTCAAACAAACAAAACCCTTCAGCACAGGCTTGTAACTGTCTTCAGCTGTCAGAGTTGGCCATACCTGTGTGTTCATCTACAATTCTTTTACATGCTTCCTCTCCATGGTTATCTCCACTGGTTTAATTAAATTCACAGGTTGCATTTTTCCCTTACTGCCCTGGTGAACTGTTTTTGGCAGGAATTTTCTTTGAGAGTTTTTTCTGAGTGTTCAGTGGCCTATGTCTGATTGGGGTCTTCAGACACTGCAGTAATACAGATAACATTACTATCTACAGGCATATGCTCCATCTGCACTTTTGAGACTAAAATAGGAAAGCTGATCTCATTACATTAAATTTTCCACCCTGGCAAGTAGCTGTTCAGAGGGGAGAGGCAGAAGGTCTGAAAGGATCTGATCCCAGTGTTTCAGTGCTTGTAATCTTGGATATTTAGTTATTAATTTGATTTCTTTTTTAACCTCTATGCACATGACAAAGAGCGTAGGTATTTCCTCCCAAGTTTCTATATCATCAAAAGCACATTTTCTGTTTCAGTCTGCTCTGTTGAGCAGGGTAGGCTATGAGTCCCACCATAATTCCACTCCCTACTAGAGATTTGCAGGATGCAAGTACTTCCATAGAGTTGACCTCTATATCCTGCTTGAATCAGGTCCAAGATAATTCACATTCTGCCTTGACTGTTAAATTGACTGCAGCAGTGTTTATGCATGGCATCCATCCGTCTTCCTGTGCTGAGAATTGTACTTGGATCCTGTTTGATTCTCATGCTGTGCTCTTTCTTCTGATATGACAAGAGATGGAGAGATCCTTGGAGAAGGAACAAGGGTGACCTCCCCTCCATATGGGAGGATGCTGCACTGATGGGTCGTTTCTCAGCACTGCCTGAATTTGCTGCAGGTTTGCTGTAATGTGAGCTCTGTCCTCAGCCTGTCTGAACCTGATCAACAGTTTTGTGGGCTGTAGCATTTCTTTTGTAAGTGGAATCATTCCCAGGATTATGTGGTTGCATCTCTAGGGAGGGAAGGTGTAAATATGCAGAGGTGCCCCTTATGAGGTGTGCATAAATGAGCTGGAAAGTAGCAGGTGGATGCAACAAGGAGTTAAGAGAGAAGAATGAGGATTTCTGAGGTAGTAACCAGTTTTTTGTGGATCACTCCATCCTTATTTGTTATGGGTTAATGTTCCCATCTTTTTTTCCCCCAACCAACAAAACTGGCAAAACTCCATTTTTAATTCTTTCTAATGCTCCTTCTACATTGGATATTTCTATTTTAAATAAATCTCTTACAATTCCTCTGTTTCTAAATAAAATACCTTTTTTTTTTTTTTTGGTTGTTCTGCATTGTTTACCTCTAAATTGCTCCAAAGGAAACGAAGCTGCATTAATGAACCTGCCAATGTGCAGGGCTAGGATTTGCCGTATCATGGTCCAGTGGTGCTTAATTACCATGGAAGTTTTTATGGAGTGCGGTACATGGAATTTTGTAATGTGTTTTTTATTATGTTCACTTCTTGAAAATTTCAGGAAAATTAAATTCTGAGAAGTATAGAACCACTTTTCACGCTCACTTGCAATGACCTTAAACTAATCGTGCTTTAAGGATAATATATTACCCCCCTCCCAGAAAGAGACAGCATCTAGTCAGTCTAGTCCTACAAGAGGACTTACTTGGTTGAACGAATTTGATTTTGATGCCCATGTAGCTAAACCAAGAAAACCTCCAGTGTAAGTGCACTTCAGTTGGTTTAAAACTAGAGCTTTGTGTCTGATTTGGAGGTGTGAAAACTAAAACCAAAAAAACCAGCATGAAATTATGAAGTGTCTCATACATTCAAGTAGTTATTTGGTAAAGCAGTAATGGGGAAAGGTTTTTGTTTTGCAGTTCGTCTTCAAACAATGAAGCATGCGTCATCCAGATGTTTTAGGCCTCCCCCCTACCAGGGACACACTGTCTTTGTGCGCCATTTGAGCAGCCTGGTCTAAGGAAAGGTATCCTTGCCCAAACTGATTTGGCCAAATTGCCCAGTCAATTCTGTGATTCTATGATCATCACAGGTATGGAATCACACATTAAAGGGAATTGTCTCAAAATTCAGCCTCTTTGTAGACGTGCACATGAGCTTCGGTGGTTTATACCTTGTTCATTTTTTTCAATTTCCATTTTGAAGTCCTGAATGCCAGATAACTTGGCATGTCAGAGTGTGACATAAACCATCACAGGAAGCAGCAAATTCCTGTACTTTGACATAACTTATAGAAATTCCTTGAGATACAGGAGAGATGTGCTCTTACCGATTTCTAGTGAGATGGCAGCCAAAAGAAAAGCACACCTTGTTTTCTTGCCAAATATTCATGATTAATTTAAAGGAGTGTGAAATGCAGCTTAAAAGACCCCATATTTTAGGTTTTAATCACAACTACCACAACATCTGTGTGGTTAATTTAAAAAGGCAGAGCTTTTAGCATTTTGTCTGTTCCTTTGCCAAGTTTCATTCCAGCACTATCTATGTGCCTTCCAGAAGTGTAATACTGGACATGATGATCTTTCCAGGATTTGTTCTCTCATCTTTTCCCAGGAAAGCAGTATCTGTGCAGCAGATTGACTTTTTTCTAAGAGGATTTTTTTTCTGTGTCTGTGGCTTAAAGAGAAAAAAAAGTTTTCTGTGTATTTTTTAGGAAAAGAAAGGTCAAATACTTACACATGAAATGGAAAGTGAATATCTTTATCTTCCTGGTGGCTAATGGATAAATATAATTTTTGGACCAATCTCCTCCCCAGAGCAGCTTCTACCATAATATAAAGAGCTATTTTGTGCAAGAAAAATTATTGATTCTAAATTTATTTTGGATTTGTAGTTTTACTTTCAGATATTAAACGGATAATTTATTTTGTGGTTATTATCCACTTTCCCAATGCTTTATTCTGTCTATCAGCTGCTCTCCATCCATATTCTAATTCATAGCACAGAGGGTTGGAAGTGTGCACATACATAACAACGAGTGGTGGAGGTGTGTTTTATCTTACCAGTGATTGAGACCTCTCTGAGGCCTCTGACCAGGAGCTAGGAAGGATCGATCTTTGTGGAGATCTGTAACCAAGGTGGGTAAAGGCAGCTCCATTTATTGGATACATTCCCAATAAATAAGGCAAAACTCTGCCTTGGGCCTGTCGTCTCTTAAAGCTGAGTGAGCAGTTGCCTTGCTGTCGTCAGCATCAAATACTCATATGGAATGAATTTGCTGTTGCTTTGGAGGAAAAGCTGCATCTGCTGCATTTTTTGTCGTGGTTCTTATAAATAACCTGTGGACTGCTGAGATAAGAAAGGCCACTGCTTTTCCAGTGGCTTCGTTGGTTTTTGTGAATGGGAACTGTAAAAGGACAATGTATGACTGTAACGTGTGTTGTGTTCCCGAATCTGTGGACAGAACAAATTTTGGCTGGATGAGGTGAGAATTGCTGTGTGTCATCTCAGAAAATGTTAAATATTGAGCTGACTGTTCTCTGTACTCCCCCCTGCCCCCTGTGTTTATGCAAATATTGCCTTTACACGGTTACATATCTGCTTTTGATAGTAGTCTCCCAAGTTATATCGAGTAAGATACCCTCATACAGGTGCATTCATATGATTTCTGGGAGCTGGACAGGTGTACTATTTTTTTTTTAAGTCAGTCAACTAGGTAAAATTATATTATGAGTACAAAATTTGTGTAAATGGGATTTGTATTTAAAATAATGACAGTTATTTTGGTTCTGATTATTTTAGCAGAAGCACCTGAAAAACACGACAGTTTTTGGTTTATGTATTTGAAAGTGGATAAAACACCATGGTGGATATTCTTTTTCATATTTACTACTGAGAAGAATGAAGGTGAGGCAGGAACTGAACTCCAGTTCAGTTCAGTCCAGGGATTAGGAGATGAGATCTTGTGAGTGATGCTGTTCAGGAGCAATGTAATGCTCCTATGATGTAAAGGCAGTCCTGTTGAGCAGTTCTTGTTTACCTGCATAGCATGTGTGACATTTAAAATTAACATGGGAGCACTACACTTGCTAATCATTAAATAAAGCAGTCGCTTCTTACGAAAGATATGTTATTCAGCAATTTGCATTAACAATAGGCAGAGGAATGCTGGCCCAGGAAGGTAGGATGGCAGGTGTGGAGCAGTTGGAAGTAATCAGAAAAAACATGTTTATTTCATAGGGAACAGCAATTTGTACAGAAGATATGCAGAATGAATTATTTATAGTTCCTGTCTCTTCTAACGATGTGCTCCTTGCAGTGTTGGTTTGGTGTAGGATTAGGTATCTTATGTCTCTTTCTTAAATTCTTTTCCTTAAAATTATATATAATCTAATACTAGGAAAAGTTTGCCAGGGCTTTGGCAAAGAGAATGTGCCCCTGAGCATGTAACAACATGAGTCTTTGTTCCATGAGGTTTGGTGATTTAATTCTAAATAGGAAAAGCCTGAAACCAAATACAAATTAGTTTTCTTCTTCTAAGTTTCACAACCTTTTATTAGCCATCAGCTTTTAGTTTCCTCCAAATCTATTGTTTAGCCAGATTTAAACATAATTATTTTCTTGGAATGATGGGCTGGCATTACATTTAAGAAATAACAATGTGTATGTATTAACCCTTTATTACGCAGAGGTGTTACTACTAACCCATTGAGGCCAGTAGAGTGCTGCTTGGTGTACTTTCAGTAATTATTGTTACATTATTTTACATTAGATTATAAAATTATGTGCTTGTGGTTTATGTATGTAAAATTCCTATGATCCGGCCCTTCTCCATAAGTGGAAATCACTTTATCTTTTAGGCTAATTTTTTGTGTTTTGATGTCTTATGTTCTGCTGTGGGATGCAATTACACCAGAATAAAGTTCCTATAAAATTTTGTTTGGTTCGATTTGTCAGGAGACTAAATATTTTAATTCCAGGTTATGTGTGTCCACAATGGGGCTTTTGTGATTATTGAAATTCCTTGTTGTTTTACTAAACTTTTCTACCTCAGTCCTCTGAGCCATGTGGCTAAGTTATTTACAAGTTATTTCATGTCAGCTGAGCTGTTGTAGTTTTCCTGTGTTTGCATTCAACTCTGACAAGCAGTCAGGTTAAAATCAGCTGTTAACAGAAGAGAGCTTTCTATTAATGCTTCTTATGTGGAAACAAACAAAAAAAATTTTAGAAATGGAATGGAGAATGAGACTGACTCATTCTGTGGGATCCTTGGGAGCTGTGGAATGTGTAATGTGGGGAAAAAACGAGTGGAAGACACATCTTTAGTAACTGGGGAATGGAAGTTTTGCCAAAAGAAAAACTTTTGTAACTTTTTTCCATATGATTACGGAGAGAATTTCAGACAGCTGTCTCTGTGTGTGTCTCTACTCCTTTTCTGTCTTTTTTTCATTTTCTTCCACGAGGTATAAAAATATTTTTACAGAAAAATTAGTTTTATCCTACTAAATGTTTTTCTTGAGAAGGGCAGCAGGAAGAGAACAGAATACTCCAAACCAGAGAGAAGAAATGGCACCCTTTGGGGACACTTTTTGAACAACAGCCTTACTTTATTGTGCATGTTCTCTCAGCCAGTGTTAAGTTCTCTGTATCTGTTACAGGGACCTGGAAGTCCGTCTCTGCAGTTCACAACTCTTACTATGAAATGAAGTTTATACCGTGTTTTTTACTTTGTGTTTGCTGCCACTTGCCTATTCATATTTCATTAAACCAATTAAGGTATCTTAGTAGCTTTACCAGGTCGCTTTAGGTGAAAACAGAGAACTAAGGACCTGGAAATGCCATTGAAGCTTCCCCCATTCTAACCAGACTTCCTCTTGGGAATCCTAAATATGGAGACTCAGTCGCCTTGTTTGTAACTGCTGCCTTAACCACGAGAACGGACTGGGATCGCAGAGCCAAGTGTGTAATCCAAGAGTCAGACAGTCAACATGTGGGCTCTGTCCCAGGGAGCAGCACACCTCACCTTCTGCTCAGCACTGCTCTGGTTCAGGGACTGGCACCTCTGCAAGCCACCTGCAGCTGCTCACCTCCCCCTCTCTGGTGCAGCATAGTTGTTACATAAACCGAAAATGCAACGAGAACTCTTTTTGCTTTCTTGGTTGTTATTTTTAAGATGAATTAATTTCCAGAGTATTGCAGGATTGCATTTGGCCCAGCTGAGAAGGTGGTGCAAGTACGAGGGAGTAGCCTAGAAGGGGTCAGGAATATATATTCTTAAAATGTTTGTGGTTCTTTTACGCTTCCTATTTCTGCAGATCGTATTTCTATTACTGTGTCCTCCAGCCAAATGTTTTTAATTAAGAGAATGATTACCCATTATTGTGTCAGTCAGAGATCTTGGAGAAGCTATTCGAAGTCCATTCTACTTCAGTATGTTGCACAATGTGGCCAAACAAGACTAGATAAAATTTTCCCTTGTTGGGGCCTATGAGAGCAAGAGACAACAGTGACTGACTGCACTGTAGGTGGTCTTTATTGAAAGGGTGATGCTTGTCTGACAAATAAAAAATATTAAAATTGCTTGTGATCTTGTGTTGGATTCTGAAGACATTTTGTTTCCCGTGTTGTTTTACTAAATGCTATCGATATTCCAAGTTTGACCACTCGTCTAAGAGGCCATGTGTTAGTTCCTCTGCTGTCTCCCATGGGCGCTTGTGCTTTTGAGGCACGTGAGATGAAGCTCAGCTGGCATTTTGTTAAAGCTTTACTTGCATAGTATTCTTTGCCTCTCGGTGAGGCTTGTAAAATGAGTGTTTCTGAAAATTCAGCTTTCAATATTTGCTAAAACTAATGTTACACTTGGTGGCACTTACGAATTAACAAGAAGATTGACTGTGCTTTTTTCCCCACTGAAATCTTGCATGAGACCTTATTACCACTCCCCATTCATTGATTCCAGGGGGAGAAGCTGACTTTGGTGTACTTGTTCTGAATGCCAACTGTAAGAGCTGCTAGAACTCCTCTATTTTGCCTTTTACTTCAGATCCTCAGTTTCAAATCTGCCTGAGGCCATTGCAGTGAGGAACAATTGTACAGTGAAAAGCGCATCCCCCAAAAGGCAGGTATCATGCAGGTCACAGATACTGTGGAAATGGATTATAACTTGTTTTTACCTTTAAAATCTGCAGGAAAACATTATCAGTGACACTGAAAAGAAAATGGGATTTGACAGTGTTGCTCCTTTTTAGTTTTTTTCTTTCTGCCACATCTTGCTCTCAAAGGGAAGTCCTAAGCCTGTCATGACTATAAGGCCAGAGCGTTAAATTTCCTTCTGGGCCTCAAGGCAAGGTACCGTGGCTTGTCAGGATTTTGCTAATGGCACCATTAAGCAACTTGTGTTTGTAAAATGTCTTGTGAAGCATTGCATGAAAGTGCTCTAAAGAAATCTATGGAAAAATGTAATCCATTTATGGAAATAAACATGCTTGAAAGAAGGAAAATGGAAAACTCATCAGTATGTTAGATAAAACTATGAGAAGTCTACTTGGAGGGTATCTGTGTGGAACTAAAATAAAACAAAAACCTGAACATTCCATTTATTTAAAAAATATTTACTGGAAGGAAACATATTCAGTTTCTTGTGCCAAATGAAAATGAGTTTTGAAATTGTTGTTCAGTCTCCAGGGTCTATGTCTCTAGCAGCCTGAGATGTGTGATGACTAGTCATATATTTCTTCAGTCAGTGAAGTGTTCTATATACAGCTGTGCAGTTTATTAATTGTTAGTTTTATTGTTTATCAGTATTTTATTACTAACTACAAAAAAATTTGCTGTTTTCATAGGATCATAGGATGGTTTGGGTTGGAAGGGACCTTTACAGGTTATCTCATTGCTTGGACCAGAAATGTTATGGCAACACTGATCTAATGTTTCCTTTTAGTGGGCACAGGATTGTTTTGGTTCAAAACAGTGATTAATCATTTTATATAAAAGAGTTATGCTTTGTTTTTCAAGTCAACACTTGTGACCTTTCAACCAAACAGAATGGGGAAAATTGCTTTACTTACATGGCACTAGCATTGCTTTGCTTCATCTTTCCTACTATCTGCAGTCGGAAAAAAAGTGAGATTATGGGATCCGTGTTGAATCATGGGTATGGTATTCCAGGTGACTGGGAAGACTAAAGCTATTTTGCATACTTCTGTAACTACTAGACAGGCAGAGTACAGGAGAATGTAATTGGTAACCAACTCACTGTCTAGATGATGTTCTTTAATATGCCCTGGAGTAAAAAGTATAAATTATTTTTGTGCTTTAATAGGCTTGTTTCCTTTCAGGAATTTAAAAGTACTTATAAATTCAGTTAGAAAGGTATTAAAAACCTCAGAGAATGAATCAGGTTTTGCTGATCTTCTGTGAAAAGTTCTTTCCTAATACTCTATTTATATGATTGCAGACTATGATAATAACTTAATTAATGTGATACATGTACAGTATTGTTATGTATCTGTAATATACTTGCTTAATAATTTCATTGGTTTTGTACTTTTATTAGGCATCTATTTTCCATGCAGTCCATGAGGAAAGGTAATGAAATATAATAAGGGCTGTATCCAAAGCTGTGGAAGGAAGTAATTAAACTTAATTGAAGTAATTTCTTTGAACTATAATAGCAGATGCAAAGGATTAATTCAAAGCAGATTAAGGCCAATGCATGCTTTGAATTGCCAACCTGCAAATAGATAAGTATTACTGTTATTTAAATGAAGTTATATGAAAGTATCTTTTGAAACCTCAGTCTGGGAATCAGGTCTAAAAATAGACAGGTGAGTTAAGTTTTGATAAGGGATGTCACTTCTGTTTCCTAATTTATTGCACTCTGCCGGTCAGAAACGAAATCTTAGAAATGCTGTGTGCATCTTATCAAACAACTGCAATAGAACTGGGAATTAGCCTGGGCTATCCCTGAAGGTGTTCTCTGAATGGCAACTTAATCATCAGCTGTGACAAGCCTTCGATTGGAAATTACTGGAAAAACTACTTTAATGATTCGGAAATAAAATTACATTGTATTTAGAAATGTTACCTGAGAAGTTATAAATCTTCTTCTGTCTTTGTACTGTAATATTCTAGTGGATTTCACAGTTGGTTTTACATTAGAAGCTTAAATCAGGCTTATTCATACAATAAACAGGAAAACATATAGGTTACTATTGCATAGGGGACTGAATATGGAAGTTTAATTAAAAAAGCAGGTAAGATAAAGTTAGTTTTTACAACACATTTTATTTCTTTGCAGAACTGAAGTTTTGAGTTTTAGAATTGGTAATTTCTTTCCACCTGCACAATGATTCTAAATAAAATAGGATGTCAGATATCTCAGCGGGCTAACTGATCTGTCAAACTCCTAAGCAGCTAGATGTGAGTACATCCTTTTCTCCCCAGATCCACAATGTGGGGAAAAATAGAGGTGTGAGACCTGTGAAAGACAGTCATCCTTCTCTGAATTTGGCTGATGGGCTGAGTGTGGTGGTAGGAACTGAGGCAAAATCAGGGCAGTCCCTGGCTGCATATGGATGGGGAGATAGGTTTTTTCCACCACTGAAGTGGGAAAATGAGATTAGCCATATGCAGACTGGAAGGTGTCAACCATTAGGAAGAAATAACAGAATTGTAGTCTGGGCTTTTTTATTTTCCCGTTTTAATCTTATTGTTGCTATTGAAGCACTAAACAAGTGTGGGCAACTACAGTAAGATTTACTGCAGAACGGTGAGAGGGGCTGCACTTTGAATGTTTTCTTGGTGTTAATTTGTAGTTTAGACTGTTGGTAATTCATGGCACAGGTGGGATTGGATGACAATGTAAGCATAATGCCATAGACAGCATCACCGGGCGTTCCAGAACTCTTTTCCTTGTGAGAGGAAAGAAAAGTTGGCTTCTCCTTTCTGTGTTACAACAGTGTTTGTTTTATGTGTGTTGGTTGACAAAATACAGATCCAAATGTTTGGTTTGGTTTTGTTTTGCCTCTTGTGGTGCGGAGCCAAACCCCGTCCCATGAAGGCCAGCCGTGTGGTGTGGAGTGAGTGCCCCCGGCCGAGGCTGTGCCTGCGGGAGCGCTCCTGTGCCAGGGCAGCGGGGCTGTGCTGGGGCTGCTGCCTCTCTGAAAGCCAACAGTGGATGGATGGCACCTGGGAAGGCTCAATAAGTGAGGTGCCCAAAGGCATTTCTTGTAATGACAGCCTGTCATCTGGCTTAATTAAGGCCTCTCGTCAAAAGACAGGCCTTTAACATCTCTATGGATTTTTAGAGCTTGTCTCTTCCCTCATAAATGTGGGCACCCAGTGGAGATCAGGGCTTGCCCCGTTCTTTTCCTGCCACAGGCCAAGAGTAATTCTGAAGTGTGGCAAAGCAAATGGAACAGACTTGTTGGATCAACTGCTGTGGAAGTCTGTCCACTGCCCCCATTCCCTAGAACAAGTTGCAGGCGTGTCTGTGTGTATGGGAAGGTGGGGTGTGTGTGCTTTCTTTTAACAGGAACTAAAATTAAAAGTGAAAAATCCCCCAAGTCTGAGGTTTCTCCTTTGCAAAGGATACTGGGAGGCAGATAACCACCCACTAATGTCCTAGTTGTTAGAAAGGAAAAATCTTGTGAGTCTGAGGCAACTGGGTTTGCCTAGCCTGGAAAAGCAAAGACCTGGGGAGTAGCTTTTGGCAGAGTGCTACCTCCGGAAGAGCTAGAGGAGATGGAAGCAGGTTTTTCTCACAGGAGCATAGTGGGAAGAGTCATGAGCTGCAACAAGGAAAATTCCAACTGAATATAAGGAGAAAAAATACACAGCAAGACTGGAATATTACTGGCACAGGGGCCTGGCAAAAACAGCCTTGGAAAGACTCTAAACTCAACATGACAAGGCCCTGAGCAATCTAATGTGACTTTGAAATTAGGCCTGCTTTAGGCAGGAGATTTGACAAGGTGATCTCCAGAGGTCTCCCAGTCTTAATTATTCCTCAGTTTTATGATTTCTTCAATGCTGCTGCTGCCATTCATAATGTTAATTGTAGTGTACCATATGTAGTGGGTTTATTGAAGCATGTCTAATAGCTGTGTTAACAGAATCATCTTCACCTGTGGGCAGGCCAAGAATTTTTGGTTCTTTCATTAATCTTGCTGAGGTGGTATAGTGTTACCTCCAGAAGGTAAAAACATTGGAAGTTTAATTTATATGTATAGAGGTAGATTGAAGAGCTGGAAACGGTGGGCCCTCAGTCATAAGCTGAGAAACCATTTACCAATTGGCTTAGGACACGAATAAATTGCTGGCTGGCTATCATAAGTGTGGCATCCTTGATCTTTTTTTAAGGTCTCTACAATTAAGTGCAAGCCTTCTCCTGAAAGGAATTACAGTTTGCAGTACTCTTGAGAATGCTTGAAGGGTTGTATTTGGCAGAAAATTTTAATGTGACAGGATTTTTTGTCCTAGAGCCTAAATTTAATTTGTTCATGCATAATGCACTCAGTTGAGAATTTTCTGAAGTGGTGGAGTGTAACTCTTCTTTTTCTGCCTATATTCAATGAGACAGGAAAATCTAGCTAAACTGATAAGCCTCTAGTAATTTGATGGTTTGTGAAAGAGTGAGTGCAAACTCAGTCCTTCTCTTTTCAGCTTTTCTTTCTGCAGTTCACTGTCTCATCCCGCTCCGTTTTTCCCAAAGGACCCTACTTAAAACCTGTATTCAGGGTTATTAACTTTTTCACCAAGAAAGTTAAGCTTTATGTAATTATACAAGAGGGGCTACCTGCAATGAGGTTTATAGCTTATTACTGGTATGAAAATTCTGTAGAGGTTTTTTTTTGGTATTAGGGATAAGTGAGGGAATGCTTGATACATATGCCTTTAACAGATATGAGTATGATAAACAGGAGCGATTTATTTCAGCTTTCTGTTTCTGCTGAATTCCACACCTTTCCTTGTTTCTCAAGGGTTGTAGTGCAGGCACAGTAAACTTTGAGTTCTGCTTAAGCCAAGCTGTGCAGGACAAGACTTATTTGAATTTCACAACATTATATTTACTGGAATGGTAGAATGTACACTGTTGTTCATGGACAATGACTGCTAGATGTGCCCAAACAAAGTCTTACGGGTTTCAGAAGAGTTAGAGAAATGCTTTGCTTTGTTCTCATCTTACGTTTTTCTTGAGGATTATGATGCAAATATATTGTCAACCTTTTTTTTTCCTTTTTTTTTTTTTTTCTTTTTCCTATTCACCATTTGTTCACCATAGCTTAAAATCGACTGTCTGCTGAAGTGCTTACTGGTAAAGTTGTAGAAGGTTTGTTGGAATCAAAGGTCAATCCACTGGTGTCTGAAAAATGAATTCATTCTAACATGATGGTCACAGTTCTTTGCTTCAGTGCGGTTTTGGCTTTCCTGGAAGCAGCTCTCATTTGTCATCTGGAAAGGTTCAAATGACCATCCTCTGGCTGATATGCTGCCATGTTTCCTCTTTTTGGACTGAAGGCTAAACTTAGTCCAGGTTCTCAGTCAAACTGTGTAAATGATGGGAGTTGTATGCTTTGCATCCTCTGATTCTGGAAGTAAATGACTTATTTTTGCTTTGGCACAAAGACAGAAAACAAACACACAAGTTCTAGAATTTATTGCAAGCATCCCACAGCCGCAGAATCAATTTTCTTACAGTATTTTTGCAGACCCACTAACAGTGGCAAATATGCACCATTTTAAGTAGATTTGTTTGTAAGACTGGCCTATAATGTGTGTTTGCATGCATGTCCACATCGTAGTGGACAGATAATAAGGGCAAATGTCACTACAGACTTTGTCTCTCATATCCCCTGTCTTTCTGGATGTAGTTTCTGGCTTCTCACTGCTTTTTTCCATTCCTAAATTCTTTTTTCTTAGAGATTGTCTGATACAGATGCAGCATTTTTAATAATTTCTGAGTTAGACTGGAGGCCATAAATGGATTACTACACTTGACTAGAATAAAGTTTCATTTTAACCAGTTCACGCCTTCATATTCAAGAGCAACAAAATGCTCCAGATTTTTCAACTGAAAGGTTGGCATTCCACCTTAGAGAAGCTGTAAATAAACACTATTTTCTGTCAGTTTGTTGGTTTAGTTGCTGTTCTGTGCTTAATGGATCAGATTTTTTTCTTCTGCGGCTTAAGGCAAAACTCCATGTTAGGTTCGCTTCTCTGGAGCAATAGTCAGAGATTTTTCTGCTCTTTTTCCTCACCCCAAAACCTTTCAAAATCTTCTTTTAGTACAGCATATAAACTAAAGGACAAGTGAAACCGTTGCCTTTACTGACACCTAGATTGAACAGTACTGTTCTCTCCTGCAGCTCTCTCTGGTATTTTAAGGAGTAATTACTAAAAAAAAATCTGACAGAATAATAAGCAGAGACTGGACATAAGTCAGAATAATGTTCTGTCTTAAATCCAGTTTATTGTCTCTTGTTTGGTTTTTTTTCATCTAAGCAAGCAACAGTTTGATTCAGTTTGCGAAGTGGTTGTATTATTTGCAAATCTGACTTGGCTGTCAAGGACAGTATCTCAAAATGGTCTTTTTGAATAACCTGCTCCATTCTGAGCCCTCTACTTAAATTTAGAATCTGGGAAAATAGGAGACTGCAGATAATTTATTTACCTTTTTATTTTCTAATGAAAAGAGGTATTTTTTCAGTGCAAATGGTTTTAACAACCACCAAAATTTCTGATCCGCTACAATATTTGAAGTTTTAGTCTCTTAGTTTGAATTCTTCTTGTCTAGGCTTTTGCATATTTCTGGGAAACTTATGCAAGGTCAGCTCTGACTGTACTCAAATGGGATTAATTAGCCTGCTTTCTGTGAGGCTTGACCTATACCGCCCAGAAGAAAGGATCTCCCTTCCTTCTTAAGCTCTGCTTTTTAAAGGAGTGTCATAACAGAGCAGTACAGTAACTTAAAAAAAAGATTAAAAAATTGTGCTCTGATGATTTATTCACAATTCTTGCTTCATCAGGATTGTCTTACTATGACTTTCCAGGGCAGATAGATGAAGGATTCTTCAGTTTCAGTAATAAGACTACTTGTTGCCCTGACATAGGGAATTGGGTTTGCCTTAAGCGTTTTAAGCATTTTTTTAGCCATTCAGGAATTTGAAGGCATTTTATGTTATTTTGTTGCTTTTGAAGCAAACTATGTGCTCCAGAGGACAGGGTGAAAAAAATTTTTGAAATAGGAAAAGAACAGGGAGGGAAATAGTGCTGGGACAGAGAAATAAATACGGCAAGTATTTTGAGCAGTACTGAGTCACCCTACAGAGGTGTTGACAACAGGCTTGCATGCTTCTGTAAGTCAGAACACATTTCCATGGTAGAAAAGATGCAGCACAGAGCTCCTTAAAAAGGAATATTACTGCTTTACATATTTTATTTGCTACCAATAACCAGATTTCTGGGTAAAGTGGCACAACTTCATTGAGATTGGCAAGGGTTCACTCGAGTAAGAATGAACAGAATTGAATTCCTCAGAGCTTCTGCTCTTATTGAAGCTTCAAGGTAACAGCTAATGCTCTGCACAGCATTTCCAAGAAAAAAAGCGTAGCTTAATTGAAATCAGATGTAGTGACAAAGCTGTGTCCCAAGGTCAAGGTGGGTGGTGGCCATTTGCCAGGAAATGTATCAATGGCTGCACCTGCATCTTTTATTTGGGGACATGACCGATGTTTGAATAATGAAGAATCAAATTATTACACGCAAATCATAATTTAACAAAACAAACAAAAAAGGTGTTTAATACTGCCTTACTTGATGGAGAATTTTTTTTTCTGGTTAACTTTTTAAGCTGCTTGAAAGTGCTGGGATCTTGACTCTTTAACTGTGTCATATTAAAGGTACTGCACCAACTTGCTTTCTCACACTGAGTCCAAAGCACTGCTCACTTCCAAGGCATAAATACACTGTAGAAACAGAAGGTAAGCCTTGAAAATCTGCAAGTGAAACTAGCAAGTCTTAAGGTAGTTGCAGAAGTCCAAAGACAAATAAGAACCAGCCCCCTGTTTTAGAGGATCCTTCCAGGAGCAAAGAAAGCAGGAGTTTTACTCTGGAAGTCTCCCAGGGCATGGTGCTCATGTGGTGTGTCTCTGCCCTGCTGTTCGGTTCTGCTGGATATCCAAAGGAATGTCTTCTCTGCTGTCTTCTGTCTGAAGTCAGGATAGCCTATAAATTGTTAATACATTCATCATAAGCTATGAAGTAGTTACTGCAGAGAAGACTGGTGCTATTTCAACTGCTGTGAAAATGTGTTTGTTTTGAGGGCTGCATAGCTTGGAAATAAATGTTTCATTAAATGTGTTATGAATGATGTATTTAACAACTGGAGCAGGTCAATAATCTTCAGAATTAAATTTAGTGGGTTTTTATTAAAGGTTGCCTGTTTCAGTGGTGAATAGTTTAGTAAGCATGTGGTGCTACAAGCAAATGCTTCATATGGTCTGTTATGAGTGCTTTATTAAACAGCTAGTCAATAGCTGCATTTACCAAATGAACTTAATTTATTGTATTTATTTTTTCCTAAGGGTTTCACAGTTCATTATAAATGATTTATTGAACATATGTAAAGCAGTTTAGTAAGCTATGTTCTGCCTCTTAAAATGAATACAGTGCTTAGTAGGGCTTGTATTGCTAACACTTTGTAATTGTTTGAACAGTGTTTATAAGTTACTAAAATGTCATCAGAACCTATTCACCTGTTTTTGTTGTTCTTGTTTTTGTTTTTGGTTTTTTTTTTCAGCTCCTTAGAAGTCATTGTAGATGATGTTTAAAACATTTACAGTCCGTCTGCAGTGTGGTGCTTTCTGTAGTTTACACTTACTGGTGAAAGCAGTCGTGGGGACTCATCCCATATACTTCAATATTGTTTTCAGCAACAATGAATTCAACATTGCACGGGGAAAAGATGACACTAAAACGTACTTCATAGGAACCATCATCTAGGAAAACAAGGCATGTGGCACTCTGGCATTTTGAAAGTTATCCTGCCTTATACTCCAGCCAAAGATGCGTGCTTGATGTATTTTAAGACTGACATTTGGAGATGGATTGTTACCTTTCTCTGAGAATCATTTCCTTTCCTTTTTTTTTTTTTGTATAGCATACCTTTCAGCAAAGAAAATGTTTTTTCTGCTTTAGAGGCCAGAGCAGTCTTCAGTTAGAGAAAAAAATAAATAGGGCATATTCTCATATTCAAGCTGATCTTCATTGTTGTGGCTAATATTACTGCTAGTTGGGCTGTGAATATCCAAAAGAGCTAGTTTGTCTGGCAGAGTAACACTGGTGAGGGAAACAAGAACCTGGAGCAGAAACAGTCTGCTCCACACTGGGTGGGGAGAAGGTGGGGCTGGGAGCTGCACGGTCTCTGCTTTGGGCCAAGGTCCTTACCCATTGTAGCAGTCGTGTCTTTTTGTTTCCTTCTCCAGCAGTGTCATGAATTAACAGGTTTAATTATTACATTTCTTGGCTGACCCTCAAACTATTTTGAGCCTCAGCCAGTTGGTCTCATCACCCTGCCAGTGTGCCCTTACCTTGTGGAGGCTAAAGGAGTCTGATTAGAGCTCCATGAATGGGATTTTCTATGTGGGGGTGGCATCTGAAACAGAGCTTTTAAGCATACCGTGGATGCGAAAAGTATTTTTGTTGACATCATAAAACCCACTAAAAGCCTTGTCTGAGGCAAGGATATGGGACTACAGAGCTGAGTATGGATATTTATAAGCAGCCTACAAAATAGAAAAAACCTCACGCTTTATTTTGATGGCTGTTCCGCGAAATGGTGTATATCACACATGAATAATTCATAATTTAAAAGCTTAGCTGAAAGTACCTTCAGAATGTGCAGATGCATATGGATTGTGCCCCTGTTGTTTAGTTGTTGTTT